>JAVFBX010122230.1:0-15820 GCA_034783855.1 Mopalia kennerleyi
CAAGTCGGTAAGTGTGAAAACTTAGAATTACACGGTTAGGAGAGCTCAAACCCTGTATCTCTAGAGAAGGCTACATGAAATGATAGACGATCTGAGATACAGAACTCTGCATCTAGGTTAATTCATGCATCGTTTTCCCATTGTCACTGTCATATTTTTAAGTTCAAATACTTCTGTCACTGACACCGATGACCACCTCACTTCACCTTGGTTCATCTGCTTCCGGAAGTGAATGGGCCTTGTTTCGACGAAATATACAACCAGTTGCCCTTTGTTTTAGAATGAACTCGAGATTTCTACCAAATGGAAACATCGTCGTCAATAGTCCATCATACAAAAAGTCCATCATTAAGATGAAATAGGTCAAATTGGTCAGTTATTTATACCAGACAATCGTTAAGGTCAATTCTACGGGCCGCTAAGCTTTTGCCAGAGAGCCCTATAGAGTGTGGCTTTAAACTGTAATCAAGCCTATCTGACAGAACATTTCGTTTCCCATGCCCGCCCACACTACCACCTTCCCAGATTTAAGACAGTCCTATAAAAATAATCTAATGCTTCTGTTTCTCTTTTCCAGGCTTACGTCGATTGAGAAGAGGATTTAGTATTATATTCAAGATTGGTGATTTCGAAATTGAAATAAGTTTCTAATCCAATATAACAGAGTCTGGGACGTAATTCTTATTAAAATTATGTCCAGTATCTGCTTTTGAATTTGTAACATGACACAATCCTAAAGGTAAAGGCGCTCATTGGTTGCTCTGGGATGACCAATCATGACTGCTCCTTTAAACTTGAAGACAGGCATCAGTGTAGAGCCTGATTTAAATTGAATAATCTGAATACAGTGACGTGATGACCAACAAGATTCGTATGGTGAACTTAAATTGTATAGGAAATGATACTCTGTTCTAAGCTTGTACTCTGGTGTAATTATAGGTCACAATTTAACTATTTATACACATGCGTCAAATAAAATTAGACTGTGACATTACTATTCACATGTGAATTTCTTATCATAATTGTTACTGGACTTAGATAAGTTTGTTTGAATATATTTTTATATACTGTCAGAAATGTGTTGTTATTTAATCTAATTTATTTCGATATTCCACATAAGATTCGAAGAGAAAAAGCACTTCCCTGCCAGAATTAAAATAAAACGTTTAGTTTATCGAATGGGTCATGTAGCGCACAAGGTTTCTGGAATTGGAAACAATCGAAATTCCCCTTGTAACACCTAAATCCAGTTGTCGTAAAATATAAGGACAAGCATACATTTGTGGAGCTCAATTTGCTTGGTTTATTTGACAGAAACTTTGACATGCACTCAATAAGTAACTCGCCTCAGCCACGTGACGACGTGTCATCTTCCCGAGACGAGGCTTTAGGCATCCAACATAAGCTCTATGTAAGAGGAATAGTTTCACGTCCGGAGCCACCTTGTCTCGAAAAATTAGCCCAATGAACTACCATCAACGTGTTGAGCAACAAATGATGACAAGACGCAAGACAATTTCACAATACATTCAAAACCCCACATGCAATCTATTAAGCCTACTGCCCACATCGAGTTCTAACGAAATATTAAAGGCATTTCAGTCTTTGACAACTAGGGAGACAAACGATATTGTGATGCATCTGTACCACTAGCTACTGAGTTTGAGCGCTTCTAATCGTGTAATTGTCCTACAGCGGGATCTGTAGCATGATGAATTGTGGGAGACTAGGAATATAGCGGCATGACAACGTGTACTTTGACCGTTATGTTTCACTTTTTTAAACACGTCTACTGACTATTTAAGGTTACAATTGACATACCAAATGTATCACAGCGTTCAGATTACAAAACATTAATGGACAGTAGTGTATTGAACACATAAAAGTAAAAATTGTAAAAACTCAAATTACATGGTTAGGAGAGCTCAAACTCTGTATCTCTAGGTAGGCTACATGATATGATAGACGATCAGAGATACCGAACTCTGCATCTACGGTACCACCATGCAACCCAGTATATAATTTTTATAATTGCTGTAGCATGATACATATATTTGTCCGCCTCTCTTTTAATTTATTATTAATTGCCTTGCTCTCCGATAATGTTTCTCCTGGTTTATTTTTATTTGAACATAACTGTTTCTCTTAGACTTTTGACAATTCATTTTATAATGTCTGTCTAGCTATCATCGTAACTTGTAAATTTGATCTATGACAAGTATTTCCAAATATTTTGTAGCATTCGCATTCTCGTACTCACATAAAACTTTTACATTCATGCATTAACTAGCCTTTTCCTATATCGTATCATCGGCACTTCAACTCTCAGAAAATTTTCCACTTGATTGTGATGGCGTATTATTGGAAACCATCGAAGTGACAGTATAACGTGGGAAATTCGTGAATAAAATTTCTAGGAAAGTGTTCAGAGAAAACAGTGACTGCAAGCCACTGGTCACAAAAAAGGCACTAAAACCACGTGTTCAAGCGGTAGTTAAAGTTATCCCAGTTTTACCGTCGAAATCCTGCACTATACTGCGTCGATATTGAGCGCTGAGCGGTTTGTCGAAAATAAAAGGAGATTAAGTTTAAAGGAGAAGACCCCCCAAAAACCATATTTTATAAATAAGTAACACTTTTTGTGTGAAATACAATACATTAATTTCCACTTTCATAACCTGATCGTAACTCTGGTTATCATCAATTACAGAAGATCACAAGCACCAGTTGAGTCATCAAACCCTGTGCTGATACGTTTTCCTACACTCTGGTTGGTCAGCCAATTTGGAACTATCCAATGATAGATCAGTGAAGTCTGCTGTACACAGGATTTGATGATTCAAGTGGTTTCGGTGTTCCTCTTTAGTGGATGATAACTAGAGTTAATGATCGGGTTAGGAACATCAGAATTTTTGTATTTCATTTGACCGAAAATGTTTTACTTCTGTAGAAAACACGGTTTTTGGGTGGTCTTGTCCTTTAAGGGCACCAGCTGCATACCACTGCTAAAAAGTTATCGGAAGGGTCTGTTCTTTAATCACTTGGTACAAGTGTATATATGTATAACGAGTTGCCAGTGGTAAACTTCTATGGAGTTATATTTACAAATCCTCAGGCTATGGGAAATTTTTTCAAAATTAGTGGGAAACACAGGACCTACACTATTTGAACATGAGGATAATTAGAATTGTTACAAGTGTATTAATTTTGTTTAAATAAATGATAAGTAAGCTGATATATTTTAGAACCTTGGACAACAACAATAGAAAAGTTAATGAATAAATTTATTTTTAATCTGTTTGCTAGGAAGAGAATGAGAAGCGATTAGAAGCATTGATATCAGCGAAGGATTCTGCTTTAAAAAAACTGGAAATTCACTGGCAGGAGAAATTAACAGAACTGGAGAAGATACACCAAGAGGCTCTCTTGGTTAAGGTAATAACAAAATTAAATAGTGTTTTTGTCACATCATATTTAAGTTAGGCTAAATAGTTAATTGGTTTGGAATGCAAGTTCAGAAAGTTTAATAATTTTGATTGTAGAGTAACAAAGTTTAGCTCATCTCCACAGAGATTTGTTTTATAATGAATTGCAAAAATATTGTCCTTTATTCTGTTGAAAAACACCACAAGCATTCACAACTCTATATAGTCAAGTTTTCGAAATTCTTGTTTTTTCTTTGACACATGTTCAGTTGTTGTGCTTACAGAAATATACCAAACTGACAAAAATGTTTGTTTGAATTTTCACTATTTTGTCAGTAAAATCTCACTGTTGAACTTGATAATAGTTTGAGAGCTGCTCAGGAACTGACCAGCTGTAAATGACGGTATTATACATTAGGGTTCCCGGCTCACCAGTTAATATCCCCAACTACTGATCCTGTTCCAATGTTACATGTTTAACTCCCAGGTAAACCTCATGTATATGAGGGAGTCACACGAAGTGTTGATGGCAATGGTGGTGGTGCTTTTTACAAGGTTTCTTCTTGGTTTTCGAGTCTGAGGCCGAGGCTAAGTGGTTAGCGAGTGCGCTTTCTAAAGCCAACTTAGATGTACCATTGGCGAGATCAAGTCCGCCTGTTGACCCCCTGGTATATGAGTGAGTCACAAGATGTGACTCCAGCAATCGTGGGGGAGGTTTTTACCAGGTTTCCTCCCAGTTTTCCACCGTAATAAGGCAAGGCACAGTGTGAAGTGGACAATCGGTCGTCATATAAGTGAAATACCATCGAGTACGATGTTAAACCCCAATCAAACAAACAAACAATCTTCTTGGTTTTCCAAGTAGGTGCTTTATAACGCCTACTTTGATTTACCGTTCACAGGATCGAGTCTGTCTGTCGACCCTCAGGTATATGAGTGAGTCAGAAGATGTGGCTCCGGCAACCTTGGTTTTCCATCATATTACGGCATTGCAACAGGTGGACATTTCCATCGTCTTCAGTCCGACTTTAACCTGCAGCTTTCTATTTAAAACCAAAGATAATGAGTTTGAGTCTAAAGAAAGATTCATTAACCCATTGACAGACCCAAACTAACTTGTTTTTTATTCCTGGAATTACTAGGGTAAGGAGAGAGATCATGCACTACACCAACAGGAAGAAGATGTACAAAGACGCTTAGCTGATAAGGAGGAAGAAATGAGACTGACAGTTGAGGAACGAGACCTTCAGAAAATGGCTGCTCTATCTCAACAAGATTCGGCTAAAGATGACCTCTTACAGCAGATTGAAACATTCAAACTTGTAAGTTGAAAGCATTCCTCTGTAAGTTGGAAGTAGGCTTGTACAATATGTGATGATGTCCTCTGCTACTCCCTCTCCAAACTTTCTATTTAATCCAGGAATGCACTCTTGGCTCAACAGTTAGTGATTCTGACCACTGACCGCTTACTAAAGCTTACCTCGATGTGCAGTTCACAGGATCGAGTCTGACTGTCGACCCTCAGGTGTATGAGTGAGTCACACGATGTGGCTCTGGCAATCGCGGGGGTGGTTTTCCACCGTAATTAGACAAGGAACAGTGTGAAGTGGACAGTCCGTCGTCATATAAGTGAAATACCCTTTAGTATGACGTTAAACCCCAATCAAAAAAACGAACGACTTTGTGTACCTCACAAAGTAAATCTCAGGGTGGTCCTTAAACGGGTTTCTGTTGGTTTTACACCTTATTCTAGTAAGCCAGAGTATAAAGCACTGGACAGTCTGCCATATAAGTGAAATAGCCTTGAGTATAATGTTACACTCCTATTAAACATTTTGACAGTTTCACAGTAATGTGTGGATTTTTATAAACAGGTCCTTTGTTTTGTTTGACAGGCCAAACTAGAGTCGGAAAACCTGTTGGTGAAGCTGAAGGAAGACCATGAATCAGAAAGCCTGTCCTGGCAGAAAGAACGTGAAGACTATGCTTCCCAGGTCAATGATATTACAAAAGTGTTTCAGAATGACATAGAAAAACTAAAAAGCGATCATGATGCAAAGTGTCAAGAGCAGGCCCAAAACTTTAATGAAATTCAGATCCAACAAATAGCTGAACTTAATCGTAAGCATGAAGAAATGGTGCAAGGTTCCAGTTCAGAGGTGGAAGAGTTCTACAAAGCTCAACTAGAAACCCTTAAAACAGGCCATGAAAGCATACTCCACGAGAAGTCAACACAAATTGAAAAACTGAATGAAACTGTAACTAATCTTCAAGAAAAAATAAAAACTGTTGAAGCAGAAGCAGCAACCAAGCTTTCTGGTGAAATATCTGCAAAAGAAAATCTAGTAACGACATATGAATCCGAAGCTACTGAACTGAAAACTAGCTTACAAATGTTAACCGAGCTCAAAGAAGAAATGTCTAAAAAGCTAGAAGCAAAAGACATTGAAATGAATGCTTTACAGGCTACGTTCAGAGGTAATCTGGAAACCTCTAATTCTGAATGGAAACAAAAACTTGATGAATTAGAGTCAGAGCACAAGAAACATCTGGATCAAGTCTCTCAAAGTGATAATACACGAGTTACTGAAGCTGAAAGTAAAGTCGATCAGCTTCACCAGCAAATTGAAGAACTGACCAAAGCTCATCTTGTTTTGTCAGAAGAGAAAGTAAATCTAGAAGAGAGTCGACAGATGCTGGAGAGTGCCATGGAAGCTTTGAAAAATCAGGTAGAAAATGAAGCCCATTCCAATGCAGACGTCAAGGAGCAGTTAGAAAAGACTTTAGAAGAATTAACGATTGTTAAGAAGTCACTAGAAGAGAAGGCCACGGAATTGAACCTTCTGGATGCCAGATGTCAAGACTTAGACTCTCAACTTACACAAAGTAACACAATAGCTGAGGAAAAAACAACTGAAATCCAAAAAATGCAGGAAAAATTTGGTCAGCTGAAAACAGAAGCAAAATCTAGAATCAAAGATCTGAAAGAAAGAACAGACAAAATGGCAGATGACCTGGCATCTAAAACAGAAGAAGTCCAAACTCTCAATATCAAATTGGAAGAAGCGAACTCTAGTAAAACCACAGAAATTACAATGCTTCAAGAAAAACTCAATGAAACTGTTGAATTGCACAAATCTTTGGAAGAAAGTTTCAAAGAAAAATTTAATGAAAGGCAACAGCAATACAAAGATAAACTTCAAAAATCAAGAGAGGACTTTCAGACGCAACTTGGAGAAAAAGAGCAAGAATTCCAAGAAAAACTCAATGAAATTTACAAACAAAGAGAAGAAAGTTTGGAAGGAGCGGCCAATGATCTTGAGTCTGTTCGACAGAAACAATTGGAAGAATTAACGGCTTCCCATCAAAGACAGTTGCAAGACATTGTCAGTGAATGGGAGAATAAACTGTCTGATTGTAAGGAAAAACATTCAGCAGAAGTTATCCAAGTGCAGCAAATTTATTCTGGACAGTTAGACTCTTTGAAGGAGCAAGTTGAACAAATTTCAACAGCCCGTCAAAGCGAAGTTAATGACATTCAGCAGCAATTTGAAGCCGTCAGTAATAAGTTGAAGGACACTGAATCTGCTCTGGAACAAGTGAGTTCTCAAAAAGAGCAAGAGCTTTCTGTGATAAAAGAACAGTTGGTATCTGTCCATAATAGTTCTTCTGGCCAAATGTCATCTTTGCAAGAAGAAAAAGAAATATTAATATCACAGCATGATTCTTTAATGAAAACTAAAGAAGAGCAGATTTCCAGTCTGGAAGAACAGGTTGCAAATTCGAAAGAAAGTTTTGAAACCATCACTGAAAAACATGTAGCAGAGACACAAGAGAAAGACCTTCAACTTCAAAATGCTCAAAGAGAGATTCAAGAGCTACAAACAGCAAATAAGTCCCTGGAGGAAACGATAACCACTGTCAGCAGCAGTTCCTCAGACAGTGAAAAGCAATTTATTTCACTGAAGGAAGAACACTTGTCTGTGATAAAGACCTTTGAGGCATCGGTCCAGGAGAAGAATTCTCTTCTGGATGACCTTCAACAAAGGCTCCAAGTTTCAGAACTTTCTATAAAGGAAAGTGAAACCACTGTATCAACACTGAAGGGAGAGTTATTAGAAAAGACTCAAAAGTTAGAAACTGTAGAAAGTGAATATGTATCATCCAACAGTGAAAAACAGACTATTCTTGAAAAGCTTCAGGAGCAGATTCCAAAGTTAGAGACAAGCTTGTCTGAAAAAGAGCAGGCATTTGTTGAACTGCGGTCGCTGTATGAAACTTTAGAAAGGTCTTCGAGTGAAGCAGTTACTGAAAAGGAGTCTAGAATTTCAGAACTAAATCAACTTTTGGAGATGGTCGCTGAGGAAAAGCTTCAACTGAAGGAGCAGTATGAGGATTCATTGCAGCGAGTGCAGAATGAGATGGGAGCAAAGGTCACGGAACAACAAGGTGAAATGGAAGAGAGGCTCCGTAAAGCTCTGTTGGAAGAAGAGAGAGTAAAAGGTGAGTTGACTGTTCAGATTGATGTATTAAAAGCTGAACATTCCCAACAAATGTCTGACAGAGATTCTGAACTTTCACGACTTCAACAACAGGTTAATATCTTAGATCAGTCCCAAGAAAAAATAAAAACTCTTATGTCAGAGTCAAAAGAAGCGTATGAAATCCAGACTTCCGAAAATTTGTCAAAAGATACACAAATTGAAAACCTTCAAAGGCTAGTAGAATCTAAAGAACAGCAATTAGAACAATTTAAAGTAAAACAGGAACAATTCCGACAGAAAGCACGAGAACGACTAGATGAACAAAAACAACAAATAAATGACAAAGAATCCCAAATAGTGGTCTTGACCGATTCATTAGCAAAACTGACTGAAGAACAAAGAGTTCAAGCCGGGGATATTGAACAGAAGGAAAATGAACAGAAGGATAAAGTGGAAAAAGAAATTAGAAACCTTGATTTGGCTCATGAGTCTGCCATGGAGGCTATTAAAGAGGAATATAATGCCCGAATCACAGATTTAACAGCTAATGATGGGGAACTGCAGGAACAATTGAGACAACTGAGAGAAAAACTAAATGAAACAGAGGAAAGATTGCACGAGTGCATACACACCTATGACAGTCAAATCAGTGAGCATAAGGCAGAACATGACAGGCAGCAACTGAGTTTCAGTGAAGAAAAGTCACTTTTACAACAACAACTTCATGATATGGATACCCAATCCAAATTGACTTCAGAGGGATTGCAGTCAAGTTTGCAAGCTAAAGTGCGTGAAGCTGAACAAAATCTGTTGGAAATTAAGCAAGAACATAGTAAGCAAATGATGGACTTAGAATCACAGGCATCAACAAATCTTCAGGAATTGAAACAGAAATACAATGCCAAGTTAAAGGAAATTAAGGGTAAACTTACTGGCCGGATTAATGAGTTAGAGAATTTGAAAACCACAGAACTTTCTGAATTGAATACTAAAATCAATCACCTAGAAACTCAGCTGCATTCAGAGAGATCTGAAAAAGAAGCTCTGTCGACAGAGTTATCTCATTCCAACACAAAGCTGCTACAGTTTGAAGATGTACAGCTTGTGTCTCAAGAAAGACTGGATAAATCTGAGAGTCAGGTTGTTGAATTAACGACTACATTACAGCAAAGAGAAGTGGAAGTTGAAAAGTTAAAAAAGGTGACAAAGGAACGTGAAAATTTAGTTTCCGATTTGATAAAGTCTCAAGAGGCTGCAGAAGAAAAAGCAAAAGAATTTGAAAATGAACAAAAAATAAAAAATGAAGAAATTGATTCTTTAAAATTCGAATTGCTACGAAAAACAGACAGCAATATAGAACTTGAGTCTAAGCTTCAGAAACTATCAGACGATATATCCATAAGGTTAGAAACTTCTGAAAAACGACATTCAGGAAAAATGCAAGAACAGTTAAACTCATATGCTGAGTCTGTTGAAATAGCGCAAAATAGAACCAAGGAGTTAGAAAATGAATTAAATAATGTACATGTTCAGCATAGAGAAAATCTGTCCAAAGTTAGTCAACTTGAAGACCTAGTTCGTCAGTGGAAGGATAGGGCAGAAAATACACAATTGGCTTTAGACACTAGTAAAAATGAAATAGAAACATTAACACTCAAATTAGAAACAGTTAATTCTGAAAGCGCCGAAGAGCTGTTGAAACTGAAAACCCTACATGATGCTGAGCTTAGAGACATACACAATAGAGTGGACACTGATGGGAACTCTAAGATATCAGAGTACAAGAAAAAGGCTGAAACATATCTAATTCAAATGAAAAAACAGTTCCAAGAGGATAAAGATTCTATTATAACTGAAAAAGATACGGCTATTTCACAACTAGAAACTAAACTGATCAATTTGCAGTCCGAAATTCAACAATTATCTGAAGAAAAAATAGCAATTATTTCTACAAATGAAGCTGCTATAGAGAAACTTCAGTTGTCATTCTCTCAACAGTTGAAAGATAAAGAGGATGTTATTGTTGAAAATCTCCGTAGTTCAGAATCAAGTCAGGTAACATTATCTGAACTTGAGGATTCAATGTGCAGATTAAAGGATGATAAAGAGGAGTTAAATAACAAACTTGTAGCACTTGAGAAAGACAAAAATGAGATGTGCCAATCTTTGGAAGAGAAAGTGAAATCCTTAGAAAAGGAGCGTAGCAAAATATCAAAACAGTTTGACAAATTTAAAACCGAGAAAGTGAAAGAGATTGAGCAATTAGAGAAAATTAACGAAGAGAATTTGAGGAAACTTCAGTCTGAATACGAAGAGGAGCGACAGGATATGGAAGGCAAGCACTCCTCTCAGATTAAACAACTCGTTAAAGAACTCAACTTGAAATTAGCTGAGAAAGAACAAGAATTTCAGGATATTTTCAGGGAAGCCATTGGTAAATATCCTCATTCACATTTTTATGTTGCTTGTTATCCTGTTCCCATTCAGTTCTCTACACATGTTATCATTTGTTTTCTACGACAGTCTTTAATTCATAGGTATTCTTCCCTGTAAACAATTCCTATGTGATTTGTTTCTCTCCTCTGCTTTCTCAGCGTCTCAACCTAAATACCTGTTTCCCAGTTTGTCTCTTTTCTATACCACCTCTCCATCCAATATGTTGTACGAATGAGATCTGCACCCCTTCAAGGTATAGCTACATTTACCATATTGTCTTGTTGCTTGTCCTTAATTGTTGTATTACATGTATGTGCATTATAATTTATATGGAAAAAAAGAGGTCCACAGAGTTCTCTCAGAGACCCATCTGCTACAAGCCTGGGGCCAGTTCCACAAAGCATTTTCTGACTTAATAAGTCAAAATAATAAATTGTTTTTTTTTGCCACTTGTCTAAACTCAGTTTTAAAGTAATACCTGTAATTGTGGCTCGCTTACGTTATAATAATTATGCTAAAATGTTAAATTTATGTTATTATTTAAAACTGCGAATGTGAGAGTCTTTAAACATTTTGACTTGAGTATAAAACTGCTTTGTGGAATTCTGGCCCTGTACTGTAATCTTTTCTGACATTGCTTAAAGTTTGGCGCCCCTGACCGTGGTTAAATGGTTAACGCGATGAGTGTGCTTACTTCCATCTACTGTTCACAAGATTGAGTCCGTCGACTCTCCGGAATATGAGTTAGTCACACAATGTGGCTCCAGCAATAGTTTCCTCTCAGTTTTCCACTGTAATGAGGCAAGGCAACAGTGAGAAGTGGACAATCAGTCGTCATATAAGTGAAATACCTTTGAGTATGATGTTAAACCCCAATCAAACAGATAAACCTCAAACTTGTTGCTGTTACATTTTTAAGATACGGATTTATCATTTGAATTTGTTCATTTTTTGATAAATCAATATTGCTTGATATATATATAATATGTACTTATAATATTAATATATCAACTCCATCTGCTGTCTAGATGGACAAAATTGTCAAAATCAGCTGTAAAATGCATTTGTTGACAAAGTCTTTGAATGAAAAACCTATAAATCAGCTCATTTTATATGAGTCTGTTTAATTGGGGAATATGCTGTTCAACAACACATGCCTGGCTGACACTATCACTCTAGTTAGTTTTATTGCTTGTTTTGAGTGACATTTTTGAGTGACATTTATACCTGTATGACCCTGTGACCTTTTACCTGCATGTTATTTATTGATTGACCACATGTAGCACATTAATAATCACCAAAGCATTAACATATATGTTCTGTGGCAACTGTTGCTAATACTGGGTATATTGTATCTTAACTGTTGCTAATAATGGGTATATTTTATCTTGACTTGCTAATACTAGGTATATTGTACCTTGACTGTTGCTAATACTGGGTATATTGTATCTTGACTGTTGCTAATACTGGGTATATTGTACCTTGACTGTTGCTAATACTGGGTATATTGTACCTTGACTGTTGCTAATACTAGGTATATTGTACCTTGACTGTTGCTAATACTGGGTATATTGTATCTTGACTTGCTAATACTGGATATCTTGTATCTTGACTGTTGCTAATACTGGGTATCTTGTATCTTGACTGTTGCTAATACTGGGTATATTGTATCTTGACTGTTGCTAATACTGGGTATATTGTATCTTGACTGTTGCTTACACTTAGTATATTGTATCTTGACTTGCTAATACTGGGTATATTGTATCTTGACTGTTGCTTGTACTGGGTATATTGTATCTTGACTGTTGCTTATACTGGGTATATCTTGACTGTTGCTAATACTGCTATTGACTTTTAACTTGCATTTTCATATGATAATCTTTAGATTATTCAATATGGATTTCTGGCTAAGCCCCTGCTTATAGATCTCACTTATATATTCTTTTAACAATTTACAGCTCAAATTTTAATTTACCAATTCAATTTTAATAAAGGTGAAATAATATTCTGTTTTGATAGTTAAGAAGGAAAGTAAATTAAATGCATTTAAATGTAGTACATGTAGGTCCAGTATGAAAATGTATTCTCTGCTTTTGCTCCATCAAATCTAGGTTATCGTTACTGTTTCCATATACAGTAACACTTGTATGACATTACATGTTATATGATTTATTATATCGGCAGAAATTATTTTCATACCTGGCACTCAAATATTCCTATCAATGACAATTATAAGAATGTTTTGTAGGTATCCATGACTGCTGAATAGTCTGTCAGTAGTACATCTTGTGCAAGCTAGCATAGATTATTAAGATAAATCTTGACCTTGGAACATGAGAAGCTGGTTTTGTTTACATCTATGTACAAAACACAAACATATTGTTGATCGATTAATTTAGAGGCAGCTTCTTGCTTCTGTTGGAGCTTAGACGCAACAGGAAACTGATCTGTTGTAACACATTTTTATTTATTTATTTATCTTTTTTCTTTACTTTTTTGCATTTTGTGATCGTCCGGTCTTGTCCCTGTTTGTAGACATCACCATTGGGCTGGATAAAAATAATGTTAGGTAGAGCATTATTCCAAACAAAACAAACTAAAGTATATAATACTGTGTAAATAAGATGATACAGGACTTGGTGTCCAGAACTCTCAGAGAATAATAGCCTGAAAAATTAGTAATAATCCATAACTTTAAATTTAACATTTCTGTAAGAAATCTAAACAGCTGTACGAGATTAGAAGAAAAAGAGTTGAAGGATTCCCTTGATATGGAAAATCAGAGACTCTGTATGTGTTAATTCAGAACTGAAAAAAGGAGGGAAACTTAACTTATACATGTAAGTGCTGTTTGAGTTATGTACTATTAAGGGGTTGGTGAATTCGTGAAATTTTAATGCTTTGGCAGCCATCTTTCTGAGAAATTACAAAATATTGTCTTAATATGTTTGTCTATACACCTGAGGCTATGTATTGTATACCCATGTGAGGTGTGTTCACACCTGGAAAATCATGCTACCGTGGGTCGCATGAAATCCTACGTCTGGGGAGCAATTTTTTTTTTTTTTTTAAATTTTGTTTATTATCATTTTGTATAAAACCCACTTCAATATTGATGTCAAACCGAAAATAGTTGAATTTATCGCACAAAAGATTTTTTTCGAACCATAATCGCCGTATGTAGAATCTGGTGAGAAATTTTTAACCTGTAAATAAGTGGTCGCGAGAAATTTTTCATTTTTTCCAGGGGTGTGTTTATTATGAGCCATTTGTGTACATAACTAATTCTTGCTAACAATATCTGTGTATGTTATACGTATATGCATGTTTTATTTATACAGGCTGTTTTAGAAGTGCTTTAATCACGTTTAAGCTTATAAATATTATGTAGATGCAAACCAACTTTTAGATTCTCTGACTATCCTTCAACATCATTTATATTCAAAGTCCACCATGAATGTACACTTCATCCTGGCCTCCTTAGATTACTTCTCGTTCCTTTCCATTTCTCTTCAAATTAGATGTATCTCTTATTATTTCCAACAAAAAACCTTTTGGCCTAATGCATCATTACTTCAGTGTAAATGTTCACTGCAAAAGAAGTTAAGGTGTTGGAATCAAACATGGGAGGGAACCAAAGATGAGTGGACTGGAGTTACATCAATGTTCCCAACTAAATGGAGATCAACATGCCGACACCTCTGTATGGAAACAAATTTTCAAGCGTAATTTTCCCCATTGAAATCTACATACATGTGCTTTGCGTCAGAATCACCACTTGTGAAGACACCACAACTGCGCCAGGACTATGGATTTTCTAGAGCCATGAATGATGATTTTAAAAACAAAACCAAAATATTTTCAGTAAATTTGTCATCTTAATTTTGTCAGACACAGTTTTAGTTTTAGGAAATGTGTTGACTGGTTACTCTTCAGCACTGGAAATATGTACAATAGCAGGGTTATTTTCATTATGCAGTCTCCACCAATAATTAAATACTATTGTACATAGGATTTTACACAGAGCGAGCAAATAATTAAGCCTCACATACAATTTAGACATGCACCCTCTGCTCTGACCAATTGGATGGCAGCAGGTTTCAAGTCTTCACTGAGCAATGAAGCAAATCAATTTAAGTACCACCAAATAATTCAGGTGTGTTCAATGTGACTTTACTATTGGAGAATGTGGCTGTCATATAAATGACTCTAAGTTAATCAATAATCATCGTTAACCTGACAAAATAGTGGGGACAGACCATTCTCATATATTCACCTGACCCTCAGGTATATGAGTGTATCACACCATGTGGCTCCGGCAATCGCGGGGGTGGTTTTTATGAGGTTTCTTCCCGGTTTTCCACCGTAATTAGGCCAGGAATATTGTTAGATGAAAAATCAGTTGTTATATAAGTGGAATACCCTTAAGTACGACGTTAAACCCCAATCAAACAAACAAACAATCTTATCTTCACCTGGACCAGTCATGGAATTTAGGAAACAAGTCACAGTTGTATAGATCTATTTATATTGAAACTGTTATTTTAAAGGTGTCCTCTATATAACATAAGCTTACATTTAAACTATCTTCTGTCACATATTTCATAATAAAAAAAAGTGCATTTATCAGTAGAAAAAAAATATTACATGGTTCCTCGTTGATTCAAAAAGGAGCAACACTCTACAAACTGTGCCAAAGAGGTTGCCAATTACATGTACCTGAATTCTTATCCTTTTTAAAGTACGCTAATGTATCTGAAATATTTGATAGTTCATTCAAGTGTTCAAGGTCTAAATTTTGAACACCTGTCCTTTCAAGTTAACTCATAGATGAACCGAGACAGAGAGATTTAATTTTTCAGCCATTTTGAACTGGTGGATAAAATTAACAACTGCTTTAACTGCTGTCTAAATTTTTAACTATAAACTTTGGACTATAAACAACCTTCATCAACACAATCTGGAAACAATCAGCAAAACTTTGGACTGCATGTATGTCAAGACTACTGAACAAATTTGCTCTTGATCTCTGCAAAATTTGGATGTCAAGAGCACTGGAAAATTTTGAGGTGGAAAATTTGGATGTCAAGACCACTGGAAAATTTTGATCTTGATCACTGGAAAATTTGGATGTCAAGACCACTGGAAAATGCTGATCTTGATCACTGCAAAATTTGGATGTCAAGACAACTGAAAAATTTGGATGTCAAGACTACTGGAAAACTTGGTTGTTGAGATCACTGGTTTATTTGGATGTGAAGATAAGTGGAAAATTTGAATGTTGAGATAACTGGAAAATTTGGATATCAAGACAACTGGGATACTTGGGTTGTGAGCTCTCTGGTTTATTTGGATGTCAAGACAACTGGAAAATTTGGATGTCAAGACAACAGGAAAATTTGGATGGTGAGATCGCTGGAAAATTTGGATGTTGAGATCACTGGAAAATGTAGATATCAGAATACTCTGGAATTT
>JAVFBX010122340.1:0-15818 GCA_034783855.1 Mopalia kennerleyi
ATTTCTTAATAAGCAACTTTAATGAAAGCAGCATTCAAACATGTCTGTTGAACATATGGATATATGTATACCATGAAGCAAAAGCTATATAGATGATAACAGGGGGGGTTTAAATGAGATGATTTTCTAAACTTCAGGCTACATGCTGTCATTGGAGGATGTCATGAAGCTGATATTGACTTAAGGAACAAATATTTTATTGCTAAAGGCAATAATTTTTAATGTAGAGAAAAAAACATTTGCTTTCCTCCACCGAGATTCAAACTCAGGTCTCTGGCTAACAGGGAGAGCACTCTAACTGACTGAGCTACGGAGGCTCGTGTCAGAACGGGTCTCTGGCTAACAGGGAGAGCGCTCTAGACGACTGAGCTACGGAGGCTCGTGTCAGAACAGGTGTCTGGCTAACAGGGAGAGCCCTCTAACAGACTAAGCTACGGAGGCTCGTGTCAGAATGGGTCTCTGGCTAACAGGGAGAGCCCTCTAACAGACTGAGCTACGGAGGCTCGTGTCAGATCGGGTGTCTGGCTAACAGGGAGAGTGCTCTAACCGACTGAGCTACGGAGGCCCGTGTCAGAACGGGTCTCTGGCTAACAGGGAGAGAGCTCCTACCGACTGAGCTACGGAGGCTCATGTCAGAATGCCTTAATGAATTTTCATCAAATCAAAGGCTGTGAATCTTTGTCTACAGGAAGCACTATAAGCCATTTGACACTCATTTCAAAATAGAGATGATGAGTGGGTCATTTCAAATGTCAACTTCAGTCAGACACAGCTTCATTCCATCATTCCTACTTTCCAGAAGGACATGGTTCACAACGCAGTTTTTATCTTTAATTTCTGGCAGTAATAATTTGGAGTTTCACAAAACATTGTTCATGTCATCTCGATACTACAGGTCATTTACTTTGACAAAACTATAAAGCTCAATATGAACAAGGTTCTTGAAGCACCTGGAGGCTAGAGGTAATCATGCGTTAGTGGATGAGCTAAGAAGTGTTAATATATCTTACCCAGGGAGTATATGGTTGTTATACCTGTGGCTGGCCGACTGTTGTCAGTATTAGAGCCACTGCTATTGATATCAGGTTTAATACAGCTGTCACTGGAGCCACTACCCTGGTGTATGTAGCCATGGTTTATAGGCCGGAACACACTCTCGCCCTGAAACACATAGTCAATCAGAAATATAGTGATGGGAAAAGAGATGGGACTTTCATCTTAAATTATACAATTGTTAATTTTATTGAAATTTAAAATCTGTGAGTCAGCGTTAGATATCTCAATTAAATTTTGCTCCATTGCCCTTATTAAACAGAATTGTAAAAATGAATACTATTTTACAAAACTATACTAAAGCTTGTAGATAATGTAATGTTTCGTTGTTGATTGAGTTTATCTGAATACAGAAATCAAAAATGTTTCTAAAATTTAGCCAACCTTGGTGACCGAATTTGTCAGTAAAATACTTACAGGTAGAGGTTTTGGATACTGCCCCCCTGTGTTGATGATAGTAGTACTGGCGTATGGTGCCACGGGGATAGGTACAGTGTTGGGCTTATTATAAAAGGTTTTCATATGAGGTAAGAGACCAGCAGTGTTGTAGACGTTTTCCTCTGGACCTTCCTTATCCAATAGATTTGTCAAGTCCGGCTGAAGATTACCCATTCCTTAACACAAAGTCAAAAAACTTTATAAACTCAAATACATAGACACTTGTTTCGGATTTTTCCACAGGAAATTTATAGACAAAAACTTATAAATAAATATAATGTTTAGATTATTTTGTGTGCTACATCAGACACCACTCTTATTGTCTCTCATAAACTTGTTCAAAGGACTGGTACATGTAGTAAGGAAATATTCACTTTATTCTACAACAATACAACATTTACATGTACATTGTTTTTTAAGTACTTTATGTATTTAAGAGCAATATCCCCAATCAAAATTTTACTGTAACTAAAAAAAAACAGGGAACAACTTTTTATTATGCTACATATATCATTGTCAATTGCTATAACTAAACAATCACTTCTGTTAATAATAAACCTTCAGTAGTATTAGGGGCAGTGAGGAATGAAGAAATGTATTGTTACAGTACCACAGGGATACATACTTGACAAGAGATATAAATAGAGGCCTTGAATAGCCCGTACAGACCCTTCATTGCGATCAAGTCCCAGATACTGGCAGCTACTGCTCAGAGGCATGTCAACTTGTAATTACCAATAATGCATAAACTGAGCTAAGATGGTTAAATGACCATAAGGCTGGAGAAATCTTTATAATAGATCAATAATCATGTCAGACTTGTCAAAGATAAGATCTCCGTGCCCATTGAACAGTCATTGACCAATTTCTCTAGGAAATCCAGTTGACCCAAATGTCAAATGAATCTAGGTCTGGTCTGTACAGCCTCAATCACTCATAAATGAATGGAAATCCTCATCGTTTATTAACTCTTCAAGGTTTAGAATACATTGAATTGTAAAGATGTTTTCAGAAATAGTCAATAATAGTCAATATCTGTTCAATTCGCTTTAACACATGCATAGTAATTCTAGTAGTGGTTTTGTGTTTACTAGTTTCTTTTAAATGATGGCTCTCTAGCTACTCGGCTAGCTCTAAACTTATTTCTGCTTACCTTGATAATTTCCATCTTTATTGCTGCTGTACCCTCCAGATAGACTGTGGTCATTTCTGAGGAAGAAACAAATAACATCCAGCCATTAGAAACCTGCTTTACAGGTTATGATTTATTAACTATGTCCATTTATTGAAAAATATGAAAATGATTAAGAGGATGGTGTTTACCACCACTCTCAATGCTGCTTCAGTGCATAGCAGTGTATTACCAGAGAGTTAACATGTAGCAGTGTATTACCAGAGACTTAACAGCAACAAATATTGCACACTTATGAACTGACGTAATCAATACTAATAAACAACAATAATTGTTTTGATAACAATAGAAGTGTTGTATGATTAACAATAACAGAGATTTTGCCTTTGATCTGTTACAGCTGACAACAGTGATAGTCATGATGGGTGCCTGCATTGAAGCCTTGTTTTATTGTCAATGCCAGTGAGGAATTATACCTAAACTAAGAAAGTGTTTTCCCAAAATAACGAAAATACTGTTAATCTTCACTTTTTAAAAAACACAAAAATTATTCTTTTATATATCTAGTTTAAATTTGTTAAAAGTTTTCTGCTATTTTGGTTACCCCTGGTTATTATCTGTACTAACCTGATATGCTCCTCTGGGGGTTTGTGGACCGGCACTGAAAGATAAAAATAACATTGATCAGGACAAAAATACAAACTGTAACCCGATAATCAGTGTCACTTTTATTTCACTGATTTGATCATGAGCCATTAAGTTTAACATTTGATGTATTTAAATATTTAAATATGAGAAAATTAAATTTAAAATAAAAGTTGAGAATGATAGTATCATTTTGTAACCATCAAGTACAGTATCAGGGGTTCATAGACGTCCAGTTTAACTACCCTAAATGGTACATAAGCTAAAGAATAAACTCAATTTGAGACATTATTTTAACGCAAGTTATGCAACATTATTAAAAACCTTAATTCATACTCCATTTTTAATGTTTAAGTATGCTAAAAATAAAAACTTGGGTGTTAAAAAATGAAAAAACTTAATTTTGTTCAGCAAAAAACTCAATATTTGGACGTCTATGAACCCCTAGTACCATCAAACTTTTCAACTAATGCTGAGTGTAACTTTGTGAAAAAGCCAGCTCATCACAGAGCTCTATTCTTCATGACAGTTACAGATACCTTCCATCATCTTAAAAATGTGTTAATGTGTAATGTAGGTCAAAATTAATGGTACACAATAATAATTTAAGAAAAAATTAATTCGTTAGTTACTTTAAAAACGAATTGCATTGACCTGTAGCAGTATGGCAGCATCAGATTGTTCTGGTGTATTTATACAGGTGTAAGTTGCCTAACGACCACCTCACAATGTATGAAAATCTACCTTAAAGAAGGGCAGGGTTTGTGACAAAGTGGTCTTTAGGGAATATGTCATATGGAAGTAAAATGACGCTGGTTTTATCAAATGTGATATTATGGGACATTGAGCCAACAAATGGTTTGGAATACTATAGTTCCTGGTTAACTCAAGGGCAAACATTCAAAAGGTTTGGGATTGGTTTATGAAGTTTATGAAATTTGAGGGGTAAAATTAATTTTTATAATGCAAAAATAAAAATATATTCAAAGTTGACATTCAAAAGTCCGTGGCATATTTAATAGTTTATGGTTTATTAAACGGTTAATAAATTGAAAGCGCTAATATTAATTGTAAATTTCTATAATTGAATTCTCTTTCACGAAAGAACACATAAGCATTCCATACATATGATGTCCAGCAATAAGAATTCTGCATCCCGTTTATCATATATTTGTAATAAAGACCTAAATCAAAGACTGTAAAACAAATATATTTAAAAGGGGTAAATCATTTCTACCTGTAAACGCAAGCATGTATATGAATAAATCAATACTCACCATTGTACATACTGTTTTGTACGAGCTTCTTTCTACTCTTTCTTTTCCGACATAACCAGATACTGAATATACAGAGTGCCAGCCAGAGGGTACCTCCTATAGTCCCAATCAACATACCAATAAACCAGGGTTCCTTCATTATACCCACTGCTTCAGGCTCTACAATATAGACAATCAGGAGAATCATTAAACAGTTGACACATATAAATGTGTATTTTGGGGTGCTCTGTGGACACAGCAAACCCACACCAAGAAAACAGCACAAGTTATAACAATAGGGATGAAAAACAAATTGTTGAAAGTCTACACAATTCGTGGTATTTATCGGTGAAAAGTTTGAGCATCAGAAATCTGTATCTTACTGCACACAACATAGGTTACGGCTCACTTAAGAACCACACTTTGGAACTAATTCTAAATCCCTGTGCTAAAGAATACAAGAATATCCCCAAAGTGTTCAATGAAACTATTAGCTGGTAGATTGATGGGATAGCAGTCCAATCAACTACAAATTAACTGTTTAGTTATATAATTTGGTTCAAGTAAATCCAACACTTCGGCAAAGTTATGGCTGCTATCCAAAACTTGTTTTGCCATTAAAACTTTGCAACTGAAAACAAATTCTAAACGGAAGACAATGAAATTGTAAAATTGCATTGACAAATACAAAACAGATCACTGCAAATTGATTAATAATTCATAACAGCCTATTAAATTACAATGTTATCTAATACAGATAATTATTAACTAACATTCCAGAAAAATTATATTCAAACTGTCTTGTCGCCAAATATCCCTACAGGACCTTACCAAAATTCTCTCGAGGCACTAGGCAGAGATGACTTGAAGACGACACCCTGATCAAATTTGACAGCAATGAGACTGGCATGGGGCAAACAAGATATTCAATGACCACTATTGATACTTGGCAAAGTGAGTCACCTGCCATGGGAGAGTCCAATGATAACAAAGGGGCCAGTGGTTATTCAATAATCAATAAACAACTAGTAATTAACAATCTATGATAAAAACATACTCATCGGATAGACCAATTAAAAGGTAATAAAGAGAAGAATGAACTGAACAAGTTTAGCGATTTTGTTAACAAAATAACTATCATTATTTAAAAGTTTCTTGAGCTGCCTGCCCCTAAAAGTTCACTGACAGATGAGTTGACTAGGGTCTGGATTTGAATGAAGTGTATAATGACCACAGGCTGTGCCACAAAAGGGTACTCCCTTGGGGTAATGGGAGTATCCGGGCATCCAAGAGTTTTGTATTTGACTTTCATCTGACTAAAGCTAATATGGACTAATCTCCCTATTGGAGTCAGATTCTCTCCATCCATAGGAATTTCTGTGATCTTAACCTATTTGGAAAAGGCAACAAATACCATAAATATTCACATTCCAGAAGTTATAGTTTCCTCTGGGATGGTAAAATAATTATTTGAAAATTGGATGTAGTAAACAATAATAAAAGGTCAAAAAGATATTATTTTGTTGACATTTATCCATACTAGTCATTATAAAGTTAAAAATGAGGATTTTATTAAGTTTTAGTTTCATGTGTATTTACTGTTTCTTTTTCTATTCACTACGAGTTGTTCCCAGTTTACTGATGAATTTGTGTTTTTTTAAAATGATAATTTAATGTGTATTTTCTGGCTCTATATCGTGTCCCTGGTCAGATGTACATCGTATATCCACTGGAAGATTGAAATGCTTATACTGTCCTCATTGCAACCTTTATGTATTTAAAATTGTGCTCTCTTTGATTTTTGTGTAATGGTTCATTTACTACTAATAATGTTTATATTTTGGTCACTACGAGGTGTAGGTGTTTTCATTGGGCTAGCTATCCATTCGATATGTTCACACTGCATTAACAGGGAGTTTGATTTGTTTATATTGTATCCACCTAGTTTGCGGTGTTTATATCATGTTTACAATTGCTGGCAGGTCAGGCACGAATGGATAAATAATCTAATTTTACTTCTTGGAGATTTCATTCTGTTCACATAAAAGAGGAGACAAAGACATTAGGAGGAGATATCCGCACAGGAAACGATCAGCCGTGTATGGCTCATTATTTAGAAAAGCCTTGGACTGAGGCTAATAAAGATTTGATTACTGCTATGACAGACAATTCCCAGTACCCCCCTAGGGACCTGATTGTGGTAAAATTCCACCTTGAGATGGTGAACGCGTCACTCTGGTCAGACACTCTGTCGCCAGCTAGAGAGGGTCGAGTCATTCCACTGCATGAGTAACACCTCAATGCTACGTTCCGTTACACAGGCCATTGAACAACACTGCAGAAGGCGAGCCTACACTGGAAATGCCTGAACAATCATTCACTAGCCTCAATCTCCATGGTGACAAGGCTCAATTTGATATGCACATGCGATTATTGCCAAGTCGTGATAGCTATCAATACCTCTGTCACTAGAGAGCTACAAACAAGAGTCAAAATGTTCAACTCCTCATATATCAGCATCATACCCCTGACACTATAAACCAAATATAAAACTTAATCTTTGTTTGCTCATGGAAATAAAACGCTTTCAATTTTTTCCGAAATTGTGAACACTAACAGTATTGTAGAATTTATATTGAACAGTAGGAGCCAACCATGAGTGTTACTCTATTGTAGATTCATCACCATAAATCTAATACTCACAAAAATAGACTTGAACTAATAGGACAAAGGCACGCAGGTGGACTAAGGTGGTCTTGATAAAAAAATATTTTGGTGATGAGAAGAATGATAAAAGACAGTTGAAAGCGGAAGAGATAAGATCAAGTATCAAACATGTTTCTGGTGTTGTCTGCGAGAGAACTAAGAATTGCGACAAGGTGGCGACTTCAGCGGAAACGTGGGGACTGGGAGAGATAAAGTAGACTAGTCATGCAAGGTTTGTCGACAGCACTAACAATAATAGATGACAATCACAGCTCCATTACACCCCACACACTATAGTTCTCTGAGGTTTGTTTCCTCCTGGCCTTTATATAATACTGTGCTGCGAAAGACACATTCAGCCAGAATAATAAAGAGGTATCATCAATTTAACCTGGGGGTAGAGTTGTACCTTAACAAAGGGATTGTCTTTATTTACAGTGGATTGAAACGGTCAAAGAGATTAGAAGCAAAGTACATTGTTTTGTGGTTCTACATGTAGATAAAAGGCCAGCCTCGACAAACATTTCCCTGATTTGTTTGTTTGTTTAAAATTTAACGCCATACTTAAGGTTATTTCACTGATGTGAAGGGGTGCCAGACCATTGGGTGAAGGAGACCCTCATCATTATAACATCAAAACCTTACAATAAAGGACCTTAAATCCATATACATTGTAGTCATGCTTCATGTCTAGTGATGCAGCTTAATTTGGGTTATTGATGTCTAGCTGTGTGTTTCATGCTGCTATCAGAGCTAGTCAGGGGTTACATGAAGATATCAGGGGTTACATGAAGATGTCAGGGATTACATGAAGATGCTTTGATTCTGGGTTTGTGGCTGGTCAGCTCTGCATCTATAATTGTGCTCCATGATTAACACAGGACTTGAAATCCATATTCTTTTGGCATGACTTTTACGCCTTCACAGCCGTTTAAACTACATGTTACACTTTGTAGTGGATCAGGTCATGAAAACTACTCAAATCACACCATTCATACCATGACTTAAATGTATTAATGACCATTTAAACTCATACCCTGATTATGCCTTTTAATGTCTTATATGTATCAACATCCACTTGAACCCTTTTTTGTCTTAAATGTATTGATAATAATTTAAACTTATGCCCACATTATGCCTTTTTAAGTCTCATATGTATTGATAATCATCTAAAATTATGCCCGAATTATGCCTTTTAAAGTCTCATACATGTATGTATTGATAATCATTTAAACTTATGCCCACATTATGCCTTTTTATGTCTAAAATTTATTGATAATCATTTAAACTTATGCCCGCATTATGCCTTTTAAAGTCTCATACATGTATGTATTGATAATCATTTAAACTTATGCCCGAACTATGCCTTTTAAAGTCTCATATGTATTGATAATCATTTAAACTTAT
Source organism: Mopalia kennerleyi (assembly GCA_034783855.1). NCBI lineage: Eukaryota > Metazoa > Mollusca > Polyplacophora > Chitonida > Mopaliidae > Mopalia > Mopalia kennerleyi. Next base: position 8,638 of record JAVFBX010122340.1, read on the forward strand.
ACTGTCATCAAGTTTTTTTATATCTTAAATGTATTGACACCAACTTAAACTTGTGCTCGCATTATGCCTTTTTATGTCTTAAATGCATTGAAATCCACTTAAACTGTGTCCTTATTTTAAATGGCATAGAAAAGACAATATAAGCAGCATGTATTTCATGGACATCAAGTGCAGCCTTATTATATCTTATAAATCATGACGGCCATTTGAAGTACATGTATAACCTTGTTAGGACTGCTTTGTGATGACAACCATTGAAAGTCAGACTCACTAATATTACAGATTCTCATTGTATGCCAGTCGTTAAGGTCCATTTCCTGCAAAAGGTTGGTTTCCTTAATTTATGAATAAGGAAACTCTTGAGAAACGAGTTCTCCATAACTTGATTTCCACTTCAAACCCCACCTCTTTATCACCTCAACAGTAGCCAGAATTAAATTAGAGGACAGAGTTCAATAAAGGAGTAAAAGTTTCAACTCCATGAAGTCCGCCATTGATAATCCCAAGCTGCCAGGATGTATGACTAAGAGACGTAATCAATAACTAGGTCTCTTTGCAGTCAATCACACAGTTTAGGACTTGAGATTTCTACCATATTCTTTAATGAAATGTCCATACTTCCACAAAGACCTTTGATTGACCCATGAAGAACAATACATAAGTTAATTTAAACAACTGGCCAACTATGTGCTCTTAATGGGTTGCACAGTTTTCTTCACAGTTTGGGGTGGTCTGCGATTGGGTTCACCTTCTCAAAACTGTAAAGAAAACTCTACTTGCCCTCTACATGTACCTATACTGAGTAAACAATTAAGACCAGGTATTCCATTAATCACTGAGGGGTGAAGAAACAAAGAGTGGACAAAATAAAACATAAAATGTTTTATTTTTGTGATAAACACTAGACTATTCCTCCAACCTGCTGACCAGAAAAGTGATTGGCCGTGGTGAATACTGGCATAAAAAGTGTTCCACTTACATCTAGATGGGGAAAGTGAATGCTAATACAACAATAACATATGAAAAGTTGGATGGATTGGCTGGAAAATATAGGCTCCTCCAGTGCTGAGTCTGATTGGTTGGTATTTTATGTATGCTCAAGAGTATTTCGTCAATATTACAATGGTAGAGTAATAACTATCCACATTCATACAACCATAACAGGTGAGATACTAGCATTGTATTAGCCTATTGATCATCTCTCATTAAGTAAAGATTGTAAACTTACCTGCTCTATAAACTTTACTTGGAACCCCAAGCCCAATCTTTGTGAAGGCAGCCATTTTGACACTGTAATGTACTCCAGGGTGTAGATTATCTATGTCCACTTGGAAAGTGGTAGCATTCGTGGTAATATTACGATCAAATCGACTCTCATTCCCATACAACGAGACCTGAAACAACAAATAAAGAGTACATGTGCATTATTAAAGGTTTAAGACATTGGGGTATATGAAAAATGCATTGTTGTAACTTCTCATGGCAAGCTGCTATTTGGTAATTGGTATGTTGAGAAAACAAAGGGCTTTGAATGTTTTGCACATGGAAAAAAATTTCCCAAATATTGTTAATGTTTGTCATAAAACTTTCTGCAGTTAAATTTAAACACTATGCCTAATTGTTTAAAGCTCCTCAAATCCTTTGATTCTCTTGTACCGTATTATGTTTCGTGGCTTGTTCTGCTGAGTGATTAACACCATCAATGCCATTCAGAGCTATGTATTTGATGCAGTAAAGTTTCCAACAATTAAATTCTACTGTAATCTTAACTGTCTCCAGTTCTTCTGCTTGATTGATTAATGCAAATATTCAATTATTTAAAAAAATTCTTCTACAATGTAACCTTACCAGGTACCCAGTGATGATGCCATTCTGGTGTTCTCGTAAAGGTGGCGACCAACGACAATGAATTTTTGTGTCGCCATCTTTGTGGACTAAAATATTTCTGGGAGCAGCAGATGGGGCTGAAATATAACAAATAACACAAAAATTGAAAAATACATTGATTAAAATAAATGATCTTATCAAACTGTAAAGTATGATAACACTGAAGAGTTGGGAGTTCAAGCTGTACCGTTTGAAGATTTACCCCCCTCACAAAGTTGTCTCCCTTGGTTCACCCAGTCACATACTGTGCAGCTCACACATTCTATGGCAGAGTCCCTTTCTAATGTTAAAACTTGAAAACATCTTTGAAACAATCACTCTGTTGCAATAGCCAAACACTTTGAGACTATTACATCTTAGCAATACACACAAAAAACTAACTTTGGACTCGATTATATTGGAAATATATGTACCATCCCACCTCAATACAACTCTTTTTAAAGTATTTTTTCCTGACACCTTCAAATATAACTTTATTTTTCTAAAAAAGTTTTATGTCTCATACTTACTTCCTTCATAGGTCTGTACTCTTGTTGGTTCACTGAAGCGAGATATGGTCGGTCCAGCAAAAGCTTGAATGCGAATTTCATACCAGGCATAACTCTTCAGATGCTGAAGGACGTGGAAATTAACAGAAGGATTGTCCACTTTGTCTACCATAGTTTTACCATACTCTGGTAGGTTAGGGTTGATTACATATGTGTATCTGATGTTAAAACCCTGAATAACATCATGGCCTTTTACAACCTGAAAGGTACAAAATGTAAACATGAAGAGAGAGAAAAATTGAACTTCATACTCTGTAGCTAAATTGGAATTTGATGATTACTATCCTTCTGTAAACTAATATAGGATGACAGACATTGCTGACCATGGTGTTATTTGGTTGTCACTCATTCCATGTACAGTGCTACTTTAACATTGAATAAGAATTGTATACAATCTAGTTGTGTTCAAGGAGCAATACCTGTGAAACTTAGCTACTCTACTGCTCGCTCCTTACACATGTAACACTTTGATGAGACTATTTCTATTTCTATTATTAATATTATTATTATTATTGAAAGTGCCCCATGAATACAGATTTGTCTTGTGGGGTGCACCTTAAACTTGGACGGTTCAACAGGACCATATAACTTAGTCCCCAAAACGTCTAGTTGGTTAAACATACAATTGGTTCCTAACCAAGGGGATATTCTAATCACCTTAGTAACACTTCACTAAATTAACATCTAAAATTTGTGAAAAAAAAAAAAGTAATCAAAAAAACTAATCCCTTCAACTACGTACCCTCCACTGTAACTCAATCTCTGATGAATTCTTTGGATCAGCTTGTGTAACCTCTACCACAGTACCACTCAGTCTCTTCTCTAATTCAGATTTACTCATTCCTTTAATGTTAGGTTTGGCTGCCATCCGGGTGTGGTCATAACCCTGACGAGAGTCTGCAAACAAGAAGATACAAATTTAGACCAAGTTATAGAAAATAACAAAAATACCATGCTTCTGATATCCACAAAACAATAGCCACATATTAAGCGTCTTGGACAGCTACAATTTTTAACTAAAACTTTTATTATCTCATTCTGACATTAATAGCTTACCTTTGGTTCGAATCTTATCGGAAGGATTTGAAGGTGGACTCGTGCCATGAGAATTGATCGCCCTCACTACAAATATATAGCTGGTGTCCGGTCTCAGGTGACGAACAATGAAATTGTCTCTAGGAATCATCCCAGGTATAACCACCCAACCCTACACAAGGGAAACATAAATGTGTCATAAAGATAAAATCTAAATAATAATATTTCAATATTCTTATAGCTGCAAAACATCAGTGTTAACAGCAAAATGTATATTTAGTCAGCAGAAGTATATGTTAGCAAGTAATTTTACAAATATTCAAAAGGGGGTTTAGTGGGAAAGACTTTTTCGCACAAAAAACGGAATTCAGAACACAAATTTGTACAAGTAATTTAGAATTGGTACAACAGTTTTTTCTTGATGTTTATGTGAATTTTGTTATAAAAACCAATGTAATATACTGTACCTCTCCAGTTTCTGGGGTGAAGTATTCTATTCTGAAGCCCTTGATTGAAGAGGACCCCTCACGACTACTTCTCCTCCAGGAGAGATGGACTGTACGTTCTGTCTCATCACGTACTGATACCTTTGTCGGGGCGCTTGGGAATGCTCCAGGATCAGGCTGCCGTCGAAAGTCAACGGATGGGTTTGATGGCACTGTACAATAAAACTCCATTATTATTGTGGTGATTTTAAATTAACAAAAATAATTACTGAATTGCTTAGGTTTTTCTATTCGAACTGTGATACAGGGGAGACAACTGGAACTTCTGAAACTTGAAATCAGAGTTCAGAAAAACTTTATATTTAAATAATTAGTCTTTGTTTCAAGAAGATAAAGGCTTACCTTCTATCACCAATGCGGCTCTCTGGATTGCTTCCCCTGTTTCGCTCATAGCTTTACACATGTACATCCCCGAGTCAGACTTTCGAACATCTGCAAAAAAACCATACATTTTATTACGCAAAAACATTTGAAATTTTCCTAGAATTTAAATAGTGACTATATATATAAAAGATTATTTTATATGAGATTTGAAGCTCAACATTGCTTGAAGCAAGGGCTTAGGCAGAGGGGTGCCCACCCGTCCAAATGGACACCCTGAAGTGAACAATTGTTTCATTTGGACACCCTATTTTGAGAAATTAAGATGCAGGAGATAGGAAAACTGTTGAAACTGGGTACCCAGTTATTTAAAAAATTAAGCAAAATAACCATTTTCGATTTCTGGTTAAGCCTCTGGCTTTAAGTGATGAATACATCAAATTTTATATCAACTGTATAATAATTTTTGCTTTAGCTAGATTTATAACACAGAAAAAGGAAATTACAGCTTTTTCTTATATTTTTGTAATTGCAGGGAGAAAAAACTCTATGCCTAAATAATGTCCATGTCCATTGAATACAGGGCTGCAGGCCCAACACTATGCACACTACATGTAAGCTATTGGGGGTGCAAAAAAAGGTTAGCTGAATTTATTTGATATATATATTAATTAACCCTTTTCAAGAATAGTTTGGATACCTTACCTGATATTTGTAATGATCCCGAGTCGAGAACAGCAATCCGTGGATCACCTGATGCGATTGGTCGATTGTTTCTGTACCAGCGTATGACTGGCTCAGGATCTCCTGTAGCCTGGCAGGGCAGGAGGGCCACGCTCTGAACTGGAATGGTCTGGTTAAGAGGTCCGTATTGAATGAGGGGCGGTGGTCGAGGATCATGATCTGGAATAGGAACCGCGGAGTCTGCTGAAACGGAACGTCCACGATGGACAAAGGGAAAAAAGCAATATAAATAAGCAGGCAGCATGCGAGGGTGCTGGTGTGAGCACTAAGGACAAACAGCCAAGTCATTCTATCAAATCATAAAATATAACCACCACGTCTAAGAACTGGGGGACTGTTGTATTAACGGAAGGGGATTAAGGGCGCTCCAATGAAGGGGTATTTTCAGGGTGGAATGACTGACAAAATGGGGCATAGGGCAATAATGGATAAAACAAATAATACACAACAAAATATTAAAGGTACTAATACATCTTCAAATATATCAAATAATAAAATAAAAACAGTATTGGTACTGTCATTCCAATCAATTTTCGTCAAAATGTTCTAGTTACATTTTTAAAAAGTTCAGATAAAAATATATTGCACTTTACACTTTTGCTTTTTGTTGCAAATATTGGCATGTCAAGCATTTTCTTCTATCTAATCGAAAATAAGTGGCTCTTTGGAGAAATCAGGTAACAGTTGAGTAACTGCCATCATGCCAGAATTTGTCGGCCATGCAAAACTGTCTTTACAGAAACCGCCTACAAAACTATCATGTCATTAATCTATCTATACTATAAAATAATTTCATTTAAAAAAATAGCATATCCGAGTTACATGCTTAAAATAAAAAAAATGGATTAAATACCATCTTCTAAACATGGTTTACTGATAACTGTATTGATTTAACAAAATTGCTTCCTAATATTGGTACATAACCATACACTGACAGCAAAGAGTGCCTCACTTTTGTCATATATGGTTCATTTGTAACAAAATCATCTGTAAGTCCCTTTAGTCTGTATATAATTGTTCTGAATATAGTTGTCAAAGTAAGCCACACTATTTTTATAAAGTGTTATCCGATTATAGCTATATCTGATTGTCTGCTAGAAAACATCTAAATAATTCTTAAAGTAACAAACTCAATAAGTTTTTAAAGCCGAAAAAGGTATTGGAATGGAGAATAGGGAATTCAATTTTTTTCAAAACAACAATAGTGGCTTAATTTTATTTCAGAATCATGCCCTCTTAAGAGTTAGAGAGACCAGCTCACCTCTGACATCTATTTTGACTGTAGCGACAGTACTGCCGGCCACACTGATAGCTTGACACTGGTAGACGCCAGCATCATCGTGCTGTACATTCTCTATACGGAAAGTACCCCCTTCACTGACGGAGAAACGGCCATGGTCCTGCTTGGGAAACATCAGGTCCTGATACAGAGAAATAGAAATACTGTCATAGCTGAGAAGTTAAAGATTGTAATATTTACATCTTTTCTAATGCATTGCCTAAAACACACTGAAAACAGGGCTAAAAAATCCACTCCTTTTACATTGATTGGTGTTTAACGCCATATTTGAGGGTACTGCACTGATATGATTGTGGTCAATTCCAACAATAATTGACACCAAATTGAGAAGAGTTTTCATAACGTTGAAAAATGAAATTTTCCTCCAGTGCTCAGTAAAGACAGCATTGCTCAGCTTCAAACACAGGGCCTCATTTTACATGTATACGACTTCTTTACATTCTAGGCTTTACAATGATAGCTAATTTTTTTCTCTCTTAATCTATTCAATATATTATATAAATAAATCAAGTTTGTATTAAACGGTCTGTAGTGCACTGAAGTTTTAGATGTAGCAGAAACAAGCCAATCTCTGGATAAATCCCATCGTTAATGAATTACAATTGATGGTTAATAGGATGATCTAGAAGAGGCAATTTATCAAATCTGTTTTTATGTCATTATAATATCATCCATATCTATCTTATAATAATTTTTTTCTCTGATATTTTATATATTTGGTTATTGTTATTATTCGAATGTGAATAGTGCATAAATTTGATTGATACCTGTCCTGTCCCACGGCTCCAGAATATAGCAGGTGGTGGGCTACCAGTCACCTGACAGTCTAACGTTAAGGTA
>JAVFBX010122450.1:0-15816 GCA_034783855.1 Mopalia kennerleyi
CCCCCCCCCCCCCCCCCCCCCCCCACACACACAAAAAAACAAACAAACAAAAAAACCTCATCATTTTATAGATATTGAAACCTTTCTTAACAGGGCCTCAGCATGTTATCTTAAAAACCCCACGTCGCTAATAAGCATTGACTTCTCTAATAGCCGATGGGCGACTGCCCTTTAACATGATGTGACGTCATCCAATCTGGGATTGTTGTAAATCTGCGTTGAGCATCAAGTCTATATATATAAGATAATGTTATTGGTAACGAAAAATTAAACATGGGTAGTTTGAGTTTCGCTTTGTTTTATTTTTTAATGAATAATTTAACTTGTCTTAAAGTATACAAGATTTAGTTGAGGTAAAAAATGCACAGTATGAAGTAGCAAATTCCAATCTTCCTAACGGAACTCACGGAGTGTACCTAAATCCTTGTTAACCTGACATACTAAAAGCAATATGGAAATGAGGTGAAATGGCATTTGGATCATAAGAAACACTTACTTTCTCCCGGTAAAAAATCTCGATAATGGACACATATTTTGTACTGAAACTCCTTCTCTAACATCGGCTGTAAAACTCGAAGAACAAACTTTTCGTCTTCACTTTGGCTGTAATCAGCTTTCGAACTCCGGAAAGATACGAAAGCATCGAATTCTTTGCCATCTGAATAATGAAAATGACACAGGTTCAGTTTTATCTCTTACAAAACAATAGCCAATAATCAAACGATTGTTGCCTGCACAAACGGCCAGAATAACACAGCCGTGTGTGCTGTTTTACTTTACTTCCTCCAAACAGTTTAAAGTAATGTAACACTACGCTCGGAACATTCGACTTATCCAGAGATTCCAGACGGCCATTGGAAAAGACAATGGACTAGAAAATTTATCATAAAAAGTAACAGTTCTTTAGGACTAAGGCGATTTGCTGTAATTGTATGAAGACACTGTCATCTCGTTCACGCTGGTTTAAGAAATAATGGGAAATAATAACATCCACTTAATTACAAGTTTGTAATTTGGTTGAGATCAGGCAGGTGTCCATGATTACACATAGAATATTGCATTCACAGGTTTGATCAAACAAGGAGGCAATAAATCAATGTGACTAATGTTTATAAGACGACACGATGAGACATAGTTAAGTCTAGAAGATATATTCGTTAAGAAGACGGAAAGCTTGCCATGTTTAAAAATTTGAAACCTTTTTATGACATGTATTTTGAATTTCAGTTCATCACCTCTTAAACAGCTATTACAGGTTTGATATTATACAATACTTCCGGGCCAATAGTACAGTTATTGTACGAAAAGGTTTCACAGGAAACAACTTATGTGATAAAAGAGGCGGGTAAAAACAAGATGATCCTTCACAGGCAGGTTCTATTGCGTTGGCCATGATATAACCCACTCTTATGATATAGGAATAATGATTCTGTAAGGGTTCTTTAGAAAAGAGTATGGCTCTATATGGAATCATTATGACACAAGGAAGAAGACAAAAAGATTGTTTGTTTTGCTTGAGTGGGGTTTAACGCCGTTCATAAGGTTATTTCACTCACATGGCGATTCTTCTACAGCCATATAGATAAACGTTACATGAAAGTGATATGTTAATTTTTTGCCATTTCCTTTACTCTTTATAGGATCCAATGGAATTCTTGGATCCGTGTCCTCCTCTGTTTGGCTCCTGGTCCCGTTAATAGATCATCCCAATGCCCCCACCCCTCCCGTCCCTTACACCTTTACACATATGATTTTCAGTAATAATTGAAATGTGTTTCATATGTAAAATATTTTGCACTACGTAAAAGCACCAATAAGTTATTTGTTTGCATGTTTGTTTGTATAGGTTGATGAACGCCGTACTTCAGGCTAATTCACTCAAATGACGGCGTGCCAGTTCAGTGGGTGAAGGAAACCACCCTCTACACCACTGACCACAAATGAAGACAAAACAAGGGAAGATCAAGACAATCTCAGGACGTATTACGCAGACATCAAACGCAGACCGGCCTCAGCACCGAGAGCACCAAGACAGATAATTTGAAACATCTAACTGTTTAAACTCACCGTCGTCCTCATATGGTTGGAGATAGTGGAAGAGCTTCGTGACAAATAAGGATCGCCATTTCAAGTTATTAAGAATGACGTATGCCATAGCTGCGAAGGACAGTATACCCAGACATATAAGAACGGGGATATACCACATGAGATCTTCGGGATACTGAGTGACGGGAAGTACAACAAGTTCACAAGCTTGTCCACCAAAACCTGATACACAACTACACACTTCGGTTTCATTATCTTCAGTTGAGCCTGGTAAAGCAGTACAAGTACCGTTGTTTTCGCAACGTTTTGAGCAATGTTTATGGCAAAATGATCCAAAATAATTCTCAGGGCAAACGCAAAACGGGCTCAGGTCGGTCAGGGTGTAGTTTTCCTTATATTCCTTATCACAATAACCCCCGTTAAGGCAATAAAAGTTTCTATGGCAATATGTCGGATCTGCATCATAATCTTTTAGTGGAGGTCTTATGGTGAGATCAGTTGCTTCAACGGAAGTGATATTATCAGCATCAGAACTATTTTGAGGCAGAGAAAGCTCTGTTGGGGGTAGAGCAGAAACGGTCGACTCACAAACATATTCACATTTGGCTTTGGTGTTTTCAGGGGGGACAGGCACTGCCTTCACATCGATGCACTTTTGGTTCCCGGGACAGACTTGGCGAAGTCTACACGTGATCTTATGGAAAGAGCAGTCCCTGGAAAAACGATTTGCATTCCTTACCGTTGTCGATTCTAGTGCACAAATACAACACAAAAGACTAAAAAAATAACAATAGTGCACTCTCCTACTTCGAAACCATACTTGAATCATCTTGCTCTTAAACGAAAGATGAATTCTTGGACATGAACTCAATTCGTATTTTTAAAGCGTCATATTATCTTAATTGGAGACGCCAATGTCTAAGGCCCATCCTGGCTGACAAATACGTGAAAACATAACCTAGGACTTCATTTGACGTCTACTGGTAAACTTCTACCGGTCAGAATAGTTTAACACGACACAGGACTGTTAACACCTATGGAGCCCACACAAAATTACAGCTCACGATTTCAGACTAGGCGAGGAGTTCTCTCTTTTTGATATAATCACGACTGACTTTATCCTTCCGTCAACAGAATAAAGTAGACTCACTTGCTCAATGAGGTAGATGACATGTGTAACAGTAAAATATCCTGTTCAATGGATTGATGAAATGGATGAACGTGATTGTATGCAACAACAACAACAGCAGCAGCAGCAGCAAAATCTGTGTCAGCGTTAATACTGCTCTCTATCTGACTCTCATAAAACGCTATACTCACAACCCTTCTGAATCATCTAACTAAATTAAGGCTATCCGGCTAGGGTTAAAACAGTCCAAAGTCACGGTTGAGAAAGCGGGTCACATAAAGAGCGAGAATGGGTGGGCCGTGATGACGTATCCTGGTGGTGACGACCCAATGCACCGATGATTGACATATATCTGATCCACGTTTTTATTCTCAGTTCTTGTTTTAGAGGCTAAACAATGGACATTGTGTGACTGTGTTTAAGTTACTATACACCTCAGAGTTTGTATTTAATGGCCTTGTGCTGACTAGGTGTATGACCTAGAATAAAACGCACTATATGTTTTAGCTTAAAGTAGACACACGTTACCGTATATTTGTATACGGTTTATATATTCTGTGGCTAATCCGTCAAACAATAGTTTCTGGTCAGATCACTGGTAACGACGTGCTTGTCGGTCGCTGACATGCGCAGTGATGTCATTTATATCATTATTTAGTCAATTAATTAATAATATTCACAGTAATTATAATAATAACAAACTTGATTTTACTTTGATTAAACTGCAAAAGCTTGCATCTCTCTTCGTGTGGGACGAATAATGACAATATATGTATATAATAATTTCCATAAAAACAAAAATTATAAGCAATATAAAACATGTATATTTATATTAACCCAACAGTCCCGGGTTCGAATCCCGATGGAAGCAAGCACATTTTTCTCACTTCATTTATTCCATTATATTCAAACCAAATAATATATATATAGAAAGTATCGAAGTTTATTTTATGAATAAACTGACACTAAAATGTCGTATAATTCTTGAGTTGTTCTCTCATTTTGTATTCAAACAACCATAAGATGTGAAGTACTGGTTATTAAAACTGAAGTGCCAGAAATAGGCAATTAAAGTTTTGAGACTTGAATACTTGATCATGTGGAAGCTAAATTATAGGCTTAAATTGAAGTGTTTGTAAATAGAATTTCGATTTATGTTTTTCACCGACATTAAGTTCGAATACCTATCTTTTAATCTAAGCGATAACAAAAATTTGGTTCATTTTGAGCCCAAGGGGTCCAGCAAGACCTAAATACTGTGTTGGAGAGTTGCAAATCTCTAATCGAACTGCCCTTAGCCAGAGGGCTCTTTGGCTTATGAAACAACTGTCTAGTGAATCAAGTGGTTCGATCAGTCAATCAGTTGTGTAAGCTAGGATAAACAATGAGTTCGTTGTTAGTGACTTCGGGCATGTACAATGTAACGGAGAACAGCAAATCTTTTTTCAAAAGTTGTACTACAATGTACAGTTGAGAGTTGGTTTTCATTTCTTGATACCCAGTTCTTATATGTAATCAAACACACCATTCCGATGAGGGCCGCTTTGAGACCTAGAGAGGCACTAACAGTTTGAAATTTATTGTGCACATACATATGTAATTCAAAACATAAACAATCATTTGAAATAAAACAGAATTCTGCTTTTTAAAACACACAGGAAAATGGCCATTTTTTTCATTTTAAGTTTTTTGTGGTTATCCTTTTCCTTTTGCCCCAAGCACGTGCTTATTTTGCTGATATGTAAATCCTTGATTCCGCTGTATCTGTATACGTGTTAAACGACGAGCAGTCCGCTGAAAGACCAAACAGTTCAATACACGGGGGTTTACTCCTGAATATATAACCTCTACAACATAGTTCTCGGTCCGGCCATCAAGTAGATTAGCTACCACCCTAACCCCTAACAGTATTACTTCCACTGAGGGGTTTAACGTTATAAAGTATAGCAACAACTCTTCGGATGAGTAATGAATTTATTCTGACTTATTTGTTTTGGTTTATTGATCAAAATATCATCAGGGGGAATTTTAACTAGAGGAATAGGGCAGTTGTCTGCCATTCATATTGGAGGATTTTGTTTCCAAGTCGAAAAGCTTATAGGCTGTACTTAATATTCCAATCTTTGAAGTGCGATTTGTTATACAACCTATTTTCCTAGTACATGTGTTTCTTAAATCCTACAATTTTGTTATAATAGCTGCCTATGTTATCACATATGATTATCTTTGGGTCAATACCGGATGGTATATTGTACATTGACCAATACACGGATGTTATGTTATTATAAGTCTGTAAAGACGGGTCTTATACGAGCCTCTGAGTGTATACAAATGTTAAGTTCAACAATAGAATAAAATAATCCCATCCCGGCACAACAGATGGGATTTAAACTGACAAGTGACAAATGTAATGTGACGTATATGATTTTGTTCTATAGATAAAACTGGCATTACCTGTGAAAGTAAAGTTCCTACACACATTGCATGGTCTGTTATTTAGTAAAGTTCATACATACACACATCGCATGGTATTTAGTCGGATGAAGAAACAAACCTTATCAGTAAGGTTTTAAGATCCAACACTCTAAAAACATTGCTTTTGTCTTCATGCGAGGTAAATTTCATTATTATCACAAATAAATCTATATTTAATACTTAGTGTGTTTGCATATGGCTCAATCTAAATAGGAATCGTTATGCTTCTTTTATAAGACATTTTGTTCCTTAATTAAAAAAAACACACTTGTTGGCTATATCACAGTGTTTGTTTGGCATTCCTGAGGAATTTAAATAATGTTTAAATCGTGTTTGAATAACACAAAAGAAAGCGGATCTCAGTTATGGCAATGCAAGTTAATTTAAAAAGTACGGCCTATTTACCTTATATCAATGGAATATCCTCACGATTATTTTCGAAATTCTGAAGATTTATTTTGTAAGATCCGCCGAGCAGATTTTAAACAATATAAGAAAATAATGTTTAGCATGACTGAAACGTGTTATAAAATAAAGCTAAACATTTTCAACCAAAACCCTTTGTTATCCTTACTTATTGGTGTATTGAATCTAACTACAGTCTTTTATGACGTATGAGCTGAACAAAATGTACGCCTTTTCCATTCGGACTTTAAAAGTGACGTGCGGAATGATTTTTAAAATCTCACATCGAATAATGAATCGTGCATAATCCATTTTATTTCTAAACACAGCCAGCTCTAGAGTTTTCCGGTTTCATTTGGTTGATGCAGCTCATATGTGTGTTGGTTCATTTGCTTGATTTGGGTTGATCGTCGTACTCATAAGTATTTCACTCATATATGGCGACAGATTGTCCCTTTCTCTTTCTGTATTGGAAACCGAGAGGAAATTTCGTCAAAACCGTTGGCCACGCTTGACTTCCTCATATGTTTGAGGTCGACAGCGAGACTCGAACCTTTGAACCAGACATCGAAGGAGAATCAGTGAGACGACGCGCCTATAATACCGCTAGACCTCGAGTCTGTGACCGATACATCGAAGGAGTATCAGTGAGACGACGCGCCTATGATACCGCTAGACCTCGAGCCTGTGACCGATACATCAAAGAAGAATCAGTGAGACGACGCTCCTATACCGCTGGACCTCGAGTCTGTGACCGATACATCGAAGAAGAATCAGTGAGACGACGCGCCTATAAGTTACCACTGAACCACAGGACAGGTCATATTTTAAAAAAGGCATGAAATGAAGGAGCTTCCATTGTCGGATAATCGCTAAATGATCTTAATAATAACGCTCTTAGTTTATTGACTACACTTGATTTTGTTGTCTTCTTTAATTAATTAAATTTTAAATGATGGGACTGAAAAGAAGAATGAGATCTCTGCATCTTTAAACCTTACCGTCATTAATACGAAAACCCGATGGCTATGGGCAAATGGATGTTTGCGTATACGGCTAGTGAAAACCGTCTGGCGTATACTTCACTTTGAAATACATGACTATAAATTTGTGATATGAATGCTGCACATTAAATTATGAATATATAGTTGAGGAAATCTGTTAAATTTTATTGAAAACCCAATTTAAACTTAAGCCGAATTGGTGACTGGGTAAAATGTTTAACAGGTAGTATTTCGAAGACACCAAAAAAGTTTTACTTCATTGCAATCGATAGCGCCCTTTCAGACTCGTTTTTTCGGTTCTTATCGCGAAATGCATTTTTATCACGGAAACCGCGTTGAGGAAATAAAACCGACTAGCCCAAATAGCCAATTACCTTCATCCATCCTTTTTAGAGTGTGTTATCCGCAAATTACTGAAAGCTTGGCCAATAAAATACTCTTTTTTTTTAAAGATATTTTTTTGTTAAAAGGGGTACTTCATCGCGTGACGCATTTCAGTATGCCGCCTAAATGTACGAGGCGAGCACGTATAAATATTATCGGTTTTTACGCCATTAGTTGTGGCGAGTGTTGTGGGTGGCCTCGTACATTTTTCCTCCTATCCGTCGTACTGTGCACCTGTGCATCATTAAACGAATTCCCCGCTGAGCTCTCCTACCGCTACCATATAATCCAAAACTTTCTCCAGCAACCAGCTATCGAAATTCTCCTGCCATCTTTGTTACCCTTATCCCATGCCCCTTTGTTGCTTCACAACCATCTGGTACTATGTAAATCTGATTGTCAGAATCTGTGTCGCCAACAATAACAAAGCAAAGCGAAGACAGCCAAAAGTCGAATAGCGACTTACACTCGCATATATTTACACACTAACAATGACTGAAACACAAAACCATACTTTCTATTCTGAAAAATGCTAATTATGGTGAAAATAAAAGTTAATACTATATCCTGCGACGGGTTTATTTTTATTCAGTATTATTATTTTATTCTACATCAGTTCATTTTCCGAATGCATCAGACTTCGCTAGAAAATAGAAAATGATTTGCGAAACGCAGAGGATGAATTGTAGTTTTGGACCAAATCTATTGCCGCTAAATAGAGGCTGTGAGGGAGAAGTCTGTATTTTTTGGCTTGGATGCTTTCATTTCACATATGTATACACAAGTGTTCCACTGGCCTTTTTATTTTACATAAGTAAAAAAGATTTCAACATATGTTGAATTTATGTTGATTTTACACATGTCGAATTTTTTTTCACATTTGTTGAAATGTTTTTCACATACGTGAAATTCTTTTCAACATATGTAAAATAAATAATTTATATTTTACACACGTGAAAAACAATTTAACATAAGTGATAAAACGGCTTACCATAGCTGATCTAAATTAAATGGGTTATGAACACCTTAAGGTTAAAATTTTCGACGAAAGAGAAGGATTTGATCTCAATTTTATAATAAGCTCGCATACACAAGTCATAATGAGGCTTTTAGCTACAATCTAAATTTAGCAGGAGTTGCATTTAAAATTATATTGAACTTTTGTCTGAGTCTACGATAAGATATTCGATTTTGAACAGACTGGCAGATGAAAAGTCCATGTCAGCAAGCCTTATATACCATTTGATAATATATGACCTTAAAGAACCCCGTTCGGTCCTGGTTTAAACCCTTGTTATCGGTCATAGTTAGTTTTTTAAGACCTATGACGTCATTTTAACACCGAGTCAAAACCCGAGCCGCAGCAGACTTCGAGGGTTTTGACGAGGCCAATTCTAACTTCTAACGCCATTCTCAATTCTAACGCCATTCTAACCCGAAAAAAGACAGAAAAAGAGCTCTCCCGCGGCCTTAAAAGTGGCTCTTCCTAAATTCCCCCCTGTATGCAGTAAACTGTCACCAACCAATCAGAAATAGGAAGTTGCCTCCCCTTGCATCGCGTGCTGCTATAACAACGCCATCAGACTTAACTGAGATTAAAAACAGCGAAAAACGCCGTAGAAAAAGTATTCAAAAACAATTTTTCTGATAATTTGGTGCCATAAATTATAGCGATTGTGAAGTAGACATGTTTTAAACGATGCTCGCGACAACCAATTTCCTATTTGTGATGTATGTTTTATAAAATTAAGAAAACAAAATTGGAAGCGAAAGCGGTCATGTTTGATTTTTTTACTATCGGAAATTTGATAGATGAACATTCGCACGCTGGGATGTAACGTGTGTTTACCCCTTTGGGAATTGAAAATATCACAACACCACACGTTTGTTTACGGAATTATGAATTTATTAATTTAAAGTATAGGCTGTTTTTGTCTTCGATATGGATTTTAACTATTTTGGTATGCTTATTCAGTGCAGGTCTGTGAAGGGAGGTAATCAAAACTGCGGTCATTGTTGTCTGTCATTGTTATCTCATTAAGACCGCTGAGCTGTGCTCCTTGTTATGTATATTTGCGCACGGCACGTAACCCGTGGAGGGTTAGAATACTGTCTCGTGACTTCATAAAGTACTGAGTCACCATAAACAAGAAATCTATGCTCCCAGCGTATAATGTTTCAAATGTATCACATATCATTATGGTATTAGGTTACGCGATTCATATCGCGTAACCTTGTTGGCTGATACCTAAACATCGGAATGATCACACTTTTAATATGTGTAACAAGAGACGGCTATTATTTGATTACTTGTGTTGATTTTAATGACATGTCTGTAAACTGTCAGTGAATAAAGATTGCTTGATTTTCCATATCAAGCACGTAGTTATTTTAATTTTCCTTATGACCAAAATGTTGTAGGTGGTTGGAAGGAGCTTTCTGTTGCCCTAGTGCTCTCAGGGCTAAGGGGCAACAGACAGCCGTTTGGGATGTCTTTGTATTGCGTCCTTTGTTTGACCAGTCTTGCCTTTGTTTGTCGCCAGTAGCGTGGAGGGTTGGTTTCCTTTACCCATTGAGCTAGCACCCCATCGTGTGAATGAAACAACCTTAAGTACGGCGTTAAACACCAATCAAGGAAACGATCCAAAATATTACTCCCGTCATTTTGGAATGCTCGTTTGGCAAATGAAGTTCGCAACATTTAAAGTTTTGTTTCTTTATTTCTGTTTTGCCATTCGTTCATATTTTTTGTGATTTGTGATTTTTTAAAGTTTTTTTGATAATCACCTTACTAGAAATAATGCAACTTCCAAGCAGTATTAATAGTAATACAGCCCTAGACACATTAAATTATTTTTCATTTCCGTCTAAAAATAGGATGCATTCAAAGTTTTTCCTGAGTTTAGCATAAAGTAAATAAAAAAGATAAACAGATAGTACGGATAGACATGAACAATGACCCCTTTCTTTGTTCGTTTTCTGAATGCTCCCGGTGGTATTTCCGGACACGACATGTACAGATATACTAAGGGCTTGTGACCTTAAAAGAAAAATACTAATCTAAGTTAGAGAGCGGCGCTAGCATTCATTTGTTGATAATTCTTTTTAACTTATATATAGATGTTTTAAGTCCAACAGGAGACAGTTTTATAACCGAACTCTTTAATGAGATAAGTAAGAAGAACCTGGGATCTCTCCTGTCAACCGATGCTGCCACTGTCAACCGATGCTGCCACTGTCAACCGATGCTGCCAGTATTAACCGATGTTGCCACTGTCAACCGATGCTGCCACTGTCAACCGATGCTGCCACTGTCAACCGATGCTGCCAGTATTAACCGATGCTGCCACTATCAACCGATGCTGCCAGTATCAACCGATGCTGCCAGTATTAACCGATGCTGCCAGTATCAACCGATGCTGCCAGTATCAACCGATGCTGCCAGTATTAACCGATGCTGCCAGTATTAACCGATGCTGCCACTATTAACCGATGCTGCCACTATTAACCGATGCTGCCAGTATTAACCGATGCTGCCACTATTAACCGATGTTGCCACTTTAAGCCAACTTTACCACTATAAACCGATGTTGCCCCTATTATCCGATGTTGCCACTATTAATCGTTGTGTCCACACTAATCGATGTTGCCACTGTTAACCGATGTTGCCCCTATTAACCGATGTTGCCACTATTAATCGTTGTGTCCACACTGATCGATGTTACCACTGTTAACCGATGTTGCCCCTATTAACCGATGTTGCTGCTATTAACCGATGTTGCCACTATTAACCGTTGTGTCCACACTAATCGATGTTGCCACTGTTAACCGATGTTGCCCCTATTAACCGATGTTGCCACTATAAACCGTTGTGTTCACAGTAATCGATGTTGCCACTGTTAATCGATTTTGCCTCTGTTAGCCAATGTTGCCAGTATTAGCCGATGTTGCCACTTTAACCGATGTTGCCATCATTAGCCGATACTGCCACCATAAACCGACATTGCCACTGTTAACCGATGTTGCCACTATTAACCAATGTTGCCACTGTTAGCCGATGTTGTCATGGGAACTGTTCAAGTGGCAACATCGGTTAAGAGTGGAAATGCCACGTTCCTGTTAACAAATCGCATTAAAAACATCCCTGACTGACTGAATGACTGACTGACCAACTGACTAAGTGAACGGACAGCCAATCAATGAGTGAATGAATCAATGAATCAATCAACCATTCAGTCAATCGATCAAGCAAGTTTTCATTCGATCAACCAATCAATTAATCAATTAATAAACAAATCAATGAATCAATAAATAAACTTACCAACCAATTAACCAGCCAATAAAACCATCCAACAGACCAACTAATCAATCAAGCAAACAATCAATCAACCTTCCGTGTGTCCCTTATATCTGGCCAAAAAGCTCTTCTAATTAACGAGATTAGTAAGAACAACTTGGGATCTCTCCTTTCAACCGATGTTGCCACAATTAACTGTTGTTGCCACTATTACCCGATGTTGCCACCATTTACATATGTTGCCACCATAACCGATGTGCCACTATTACCCTTAATACTCCCACTGTTACGGTTATTGTTGCCACTATAAACCGATGTTGCCACTTTTAAGTAATGTATCCACTAAAGTCGATGTTGCCACTATTTATCGATGTTGTCACTGTTACCCGATGTTTGACGAGACATGCCTGGGGAACCGCCCATCCGAGAGTGTTCAACGAGAGTGTTCAACGAACTGGACATAATGTTTTGGGGTACACGACATACATTACACAACTATTAAATTAGTCACTTAAATGCTCTATTTGCCTGAAGGACCTTCTGACGATTTACATGAATATTTACTTCACTGGTTGTAAATTTCATGGAGGTATGACTGTTATGGTATGG
This sequence comes from Mopalia kennerleyi, assembly GCA_034783855.1. NCBI lineage: Eukaryota > Metazoa > Mollusca > Polyplacophora > Chitonida > Mopaliidae > Mopalia > Mopalia kennerleyi. The sequence goes on from JAVFBX010122450.1 coordinate 12,350, forward strand.
ATGAATACCACCTATTATATTATGATTCCTTTCCTGAAATGAAAGAAAAACATGCAAAGGCAGTCCCCGCTGATTTCATTTCCGAAATACGACAAGCCCCGGCGAAACAATGACTATACAACAACAGCTGAGTGTTTTGTTAAGTAAACCTGTGGTATGCGGTCAGCAGCGCTGACGTGCAGGCATGTTAACAGTTAGACACTATCAGCTGATTTACACGTTTGACTCTGCATTTCATGAGTCTGTGTTAGTGTACCCGATGTAGGGGAGACAATTGTGACAATTTCAGCCGAACGAACAAACATGCCCCAAATAGCGGGCGGTCATTGACGGTCATTCACTTGACATAAATATGCTCTGGACAACAATTCTAGTTATACTAACGCAGACATAAATATGCTCTGGACAACAATTCTAGTTATACTAACGCAGACATAAATATGCTCTGGACAATAATTCTAGTTATACTAACGCAGACATAAATGCAAAGTGCTTTGCTATGATGAAAATTGATGTTCTTTCCATGCTAAGTATTGTCACTATGACAATACTTGAAATATTTTCTATCACCTTAGGGCTGTGTTATTATGAAAATGACCATCAACAGATCCTATGCTAATTTTGCGAGAGCATTGTATAATAAGGATATACACTTGTTTATGTTTGTGCCAGACGTGATCGGTGTTAACCACTCAAGCCTATATGAAAGGAACTCGTATCATCCATCATCAGTTGTGCTGTTATGATTCTCAGATTTACTGTTTACAAGCATCTGCAGCATCTCCATGGAACACCTGTAAAACGAATGTGTACCAGGGGAGACAACTCCATAAAGTATATCGCAACCTCTTGATTGCCTCAAATAGGATTTGGTTAGCTTGTGTGTTGTCATTAAGGCTATTTTACTCTGATGACGGCATGCTTTATATTCTGTCAAGGAAACCACCCGCCACACCACTGGCAACAAATAATGACAAAGCACGATAATAACATGGCGCAATACAAACAGATCACCAACCAACCAGCGTCAATTTGCCCCTTACAGTTCTGAGAGCACTTGAGCAACAGGAAGCGCCCTCACAACCGCAAGTTAAGCACGATATATAGTATAAATAGGTCGTATGATGTCTTAAACTATAGCCATCTGTGTCCTGTTGCTCACGACCATGGACTATTTGAAATAATAATAGCAGATTTAATCACTAATCCTATATAAGAGATATGCCTTCAACATGGAGTGAAGTCAGACCACCACCTAATACAGAATTTAAATTTAATAGCGGTTTGGACAACCAGCTGTTGGTTGTCTTTTTATTTTTTACTCACACTAATTTTGATCAAATTTACATTAGCACACAAGCAAAGATTACTTTCAACATCAGTTACAATTAACTTATCTCTTTCATTGCAATCATTTATATTTGTAGCCTATTCTTGGGTTTTCAAATAGGCGCGTATATATCTGAGTGTCGCTATCCAGTGTGCTAGCTAGCTCATTGGCGACAACTTTGTTGAGTATGCCGGCTGGGAATGGAATTCACGATCCTCAGTGTTAGGCCCGAATCGCCATCAATGAATGCCGGCCGCCTGGACCATTTGTTCAGAGAGCAAATTGCCGATCCATTGACAAGGTGTCGAAGATGAATTGGATCATCATAGCAGATTGGACTCCCCATTGTACGTTGAGCTCTAGTGACTAATGGAGTAACATATCTATTACACTCAAATATCTGTTTGCTCAATATGAATTTGGCTTAGCTCCCTTGTGTTAGGTCAAATATAGATTGCTGAGCCCCCTAATGTTAGATCAAATATAGATGGCTTGGCCCTCTAATGTTAGATCAAATATAGATAGCTTGGACCCTTAATGCTAGACCAAATATAGATAGCTTGGCCCCCTAATGTTAGACCAAATATAGATGGTTTGGTCCCTAATGTTAGATCAACTATAGATTTAGCTACCTAATGTTAGATCAACTATAGACGTCTTGGCCCCTAATGTTAGATCAAATATAGATGGCTTGACCCCTAATGTTAGATCAAATATAGATGGCTTGGCCCCTAATGTTAGATCAAATATAGATGGCTTGACCCCTAATGTTAGATCAAATATAGATGGTTTGGCTCCCTAATGTTAGATCAACTATAGATGGCTTGACCCCCTAATGTTAGATCAAATATAGATGGCTTGGTCTCCTATAAAGTCACTCGACTTCCTGGAAGAAAGGCCTGTGCCTAAGGAATTTTTATCGAGGATAAATAAAGACTCTTACTTACTTACTTCCTAATGTTAGACCAAATATAGATGGCTTGACCCCTAATGTTAAACCAAATATAGATGGCTTGGCCAGTAGTGTTAGATCAAATATAGATGGCTTGACCCCTAATGCTGGATGAAAAATAGATGGCTTGACCCCTAATGTTAGATCAAATATAGATGGCTTGGTCTCCTAATGTTAGATCAAATATAGATGGCTTGACCCTTAATGTTAGATCAAATATAGATGGCTTGGCCCCTAATGTTAGATGCACTAATGTACACGCCTGCTGCTAACATGACTACGACTACGACCTAAAAATCTACCTAACTATCAGCCCAAAATGTTCATTATGATGTGAAATAGGGATGTAAAAAGTCGCTACAGTTATTTATTAAGATGTTTTAATTGAAGTACCATCATTCAAACTGATCGATGTTGATAGATGCGAGCAGATGAGAGCAGATTGAATTGTGAGTAACACACCATTGGCCGCGGCTTCTCTGTCATTACGTAACATTACTGTGTGCCCAAATATCGTGTCCACATATTGAATTTTCCGAGCTTATCAGTCACCTCAACATTATTTTCATCTACTCTACAATGCCTCCCAAAAAATCAGCTGCTGTAGAACAGGACATGGTAGAAACCTTTATTTCTGCGTTTCAATCTCCCGCCATTCAGAAGTTTTTACATGACGTTGTTGTTACGGCTGTGAAGGACATCTTCACGGCAAAAGTTGAGGCTCTAGAGGATAAAATTTCTGAACAACAGCAACAAATCCATTCTCTTGAGAATAAAGTTGATGAGCTTGAACAATATTCTCGTCGTGATAATGTACGAATAAGTGGAGTGAAGGAAAGTACTGACAAGGAAAGTACTGACAAGGAAGATACAGACAGTATTGTACTGGAACTTGCATCAATCATGGGCTCTACGATCAGCCCAAACAACATCAACAGAAGTTATCGTATTGGACCAAAGTCTGTATCGCCACGAGCGATAATTGTTAAAATTCATTCGCAACAGGAAGAACCTTAAATATCAAACCAAATACCCAGGATCGAAGATTTTTGTGAATGATGATCTTACACGACAACGTGCTGCCCTAGTTGCTAAGGCTAGATCCTTGAAGCGTGACTGAAAGGTGACAGATGTCTGGTCCAGTAACGAATCACATGGAAACTTGGAACAAATATACTTCACACA
>JAVFBX010122561.1:0-15815 GCA_034783855.1 Mopalia kennerleyi
CCTTCTCTGGATGTCTATTGGTAGCAGATATGTATGCTGGGGCGCTCCGAGGGGGTGGGGAGTGCCCCAGGGAATACGTTCTGAAAAAGTGGTCTAGCACCCCCATTCCTTCTACTACTAAACGGCTTGTCACAGTGTACTTAAATTGACGTAGATAATAGCCCAGTTTATGTACTTTATTGCGCAGTAACCAAACTCATTTTCCCCTTTTAATCTCCAGACTTATAAAGCATCAAAGTTCAAAAAGTTCAAAACTTGAAGTTGCGATTTAAATAATATTTTAATGGCGTTGCATTATTTATCTTCACAAATTTCAGAGATGGAAATTGGAGTATGTCTTGATTTTTCCTGATTAAATTTAATGTCCTAATTCAATTACAGCAAAATTAAGAGGCCGCTGAAATAGAAGAGCAAATCGGAAATAAAAAATATAAACGTCTTAAAGTCAAGAACCCTTTATCATACGGATTTGTAATAAGTACTGTAGTTTACTTTTATTTAGACAATTGAAATATAATTTGTTCCCTTTGGGTAAATTGAATAAAAGTTGTAAAATCACATCAGAACGGTTTTCTTCAGCATGTAAAACACCTACCACAACATTATTTAACCTATAACTGAACAGATAGCAGGTCCAGATAGCACATGTGGGAGCGTACTCTCCTCGTTATCAGAAGGTCAACAGTTCAATCCCACTTAGATATAATTTTTTTTTTTTTTTTCAACTTTTTTTTTCTGTTTAAGGTACATTATTATAGTGGAATAAAGCTTTTATTTTTAAGCCAAAAGATCTAGAACTTGAAAGCCATATAACCGTTCCTTCCGGTTATAACCGCTAGAATAATTATTCTTATTCTCTCTAATTAACTCGAAAACTTCATAAGGTATAAGGAAAATGCAACATTAATCTAACCAGAAACTAAATTGACTTAAAAATGGCATCAAAATATTTTTTAATTTTGACGTCATTTTGCTGTTATTTTGATTTTATCTCTTTTCAAAATTTTACTAAAGGCTTTAAAACAACTAAATAAATTGCTCTGAAATTCATAAGGCATATAGCCCATAACCAGTGAGTAATAGTTTGAAAAAGTGGTTTCCATCATGTCATTAGTATCATATATTATGGTAGTTAAAATGAGTCCTGTGATCACTATTTTTGGACGTATATCATTAAACGCGGTTTTGCTCCATGAGTACGAATCTGGAGCCACTTTCACAAAACGTCGTATGACAAATAAATATCATACAATATTTTTTACGCTATGGTTTAACATGACGTAATTTTATCGTACGATATTTATTTGTCGTACGACGTTTTGTGAAAGTGGCCCCTGACGTTTTAGTCGAGCTTTGTTACGCTTTAGTGCCGCTTTGCACGCCGCTTTAAAGCGCCATAAAAGCGCCGTTGGCGTGAACTGAGCATAAGTGGTCTAGGTGGCGTGCCATTACTACTGGCCAGTATAGGTGCCTCACTCGTGGGTTCGAGTGCTGCATGAATCTCAGCCTGCAAATTTTCTGGGATAGAATCTAATCAAAATATGAAAGTTTTATCCCAACATAACGAAACACTGGTTATATTCAGTGTTTAAACGACACAAAAATGATCCCATTTTAGCCAAGTTATGTTTTGGTTTTAGTTGAGAAGTGTTTGAACTCGACGACTTGCTGGTATCGCTATGATTTTCAATATGAAGACAACTGGAATGACTGCCATGGTACACAGTATGTTAAAGGGACTTCTCTCACTGTGGGGAAATACGTAGGAGCGGTGCTGTGCTCAGCATCGAGGTCAGTAGATTCTGTAATTAAACAGCTTTATATCTCCAAACACTATAAACAAATGTAGATCATTAACAAAAAGCCCAAGAACATTTTGGATTTATTTCTAGGACAAGTCATGAAGTGTCATGTCGAACGCTAATTATCTTCAATCTATTTTACGTCGATCGAACAACGTAGAGTTCATTATACAGATATAAATATATAAACAAAAACTTCAGTGTAACTCACAACGAACGTGTAAAGGTACATTCTCAACTTGCGATTTGTAGTTACGACTTCAGGGGATTCCCCTTTTTTGCGGCAGTTTGATTGATGGCAAAAATAATACTGAATGAGCGACCAATCAAAACGCAAGAAATGAGGGGAATCCCCAAAGTCGTTACTTCGAATCGTACTGTGAGAATGCACCATAACTGGACTTCGACGTTCAAGCGCTTTGTTACAGACCAGCTCTTACACTGGTTAAAATGCCATCATACCTAATGTACACTCTTCAAAAAAAGAAACGTAAAAGAGAATTTTCAGAGTTGACATACATGTTATTCAAATGAATTGAAATCACAATGTCATCAATGTACATATATGAAATTCGGCTCAATGACACATTGGTGTATGGATCACCCGTCTCGAAATTTACAGTCCCATCTGCATACACAACAGTCCAGCAGGTGGAGCCAAAGTCAATACCTTGTGTGACCAGCCCTTGCAGCCAGAACTGCGCGACATCGCCTGGGCATGGAACGAATCAATCGTTGTATGTTCCTCTGTGGAATCCTTCCCCACTCTTCCTGCAATATGTGGAACAGCTTATCAAGGATCACTGGTTGATGTTGGCGCTGACGCACTCGTCTATCGATTTGGTCCCACAGATGCTCGATAGGGTTCAAATCCGGAGATTTAGAGGGTCATGGGAGGACAATGAAGTTGTTGTTGGCGAGGTAGTACACTGTAGCACGTGCCTTGTGGGGTCGAGCATTATCGTGTTTGAATAGCTCCCTCTGGCGGTCGACAAGCGGAAGGACGTGTGGACGGAAACTGTCATCAATGTAGCGGTTGGCTGTCAAATTGCCCATCACCAGCACGAGTTCCGATTGTCTGTTGTAGGAGATGGCACCCCACACCATGACACTACCCCGCCGAATCTGTTAACTTCCCTTATACAGTTTGGTGCATATCTTTCACTGTGTCTCCTGTAAACACGCTGTCTGCCGTCACGTCGCCTGAGCAGAAAACGTGACTCATCTGAGAACCATTTTCTCCTCCAATGTTGCAGATTCCATTGCTGTACTCTGTTACACCATCGGACCCGTTGGCGCTGATGTAGACGTGTTAAGGACGGGGCAACTTTGGGTCGTCTTTCTCGGATTCCAGCCTCTCTTATAGACGGTTCCTGATTGTCTGGTCGGACACTCTGCAGGTTCCAAACTGTTCTTGGGCAGTGTCACGTGCAGTACGATGGCGATCACGCAAATGAGATACGCGGGTGTATCGACCCGTGTGGTGACTCGAGGCCTCCCCGTCTTGGACGGTCATTTACAGTATTGGTCTGGACATACCGATCCCACAAGCCTGCTATCGTCCTATGATGAACGTTGAAGGCCATCGCAATCACACTCTTGGATTCGCCAGCTTACAAACGTCCAATGGCAATATTTATGTCGGCTGCGTTGAGACGTGGCATGTTCTTCTATCCTAACTTTCGATAATTGTCACAAATCTGCCTGATTTATTTGGGTTTTTATAGCTTATTTATTTATTTATTTATTATTTATTAATCCGATGTTAGATCAACAGGATTAAATCCTGAGCCCTTTACTCATGCTTTGCACGTGCAAATCGGTTATTTTTACTTTTACTTGTTTTTCACGATGATTTTCATGATCATGATAAAAACGACCATTAACAGCGTTCTAAATCATCAAGAGTTGCGTTTGAGCGAGGGTTTGGTTAACATGGACGTTAGAAACAAATATATATCATTACAACATGTGTATTTGGTCGTGCGTTTCTTTTTTTGAAGAGTGTACAATCGATTTCACTTACATAGGGATACAGAAGTTTCCAGATATTGCTTTAGAAAAACAACACATAGAACACTCTGGAAAACTTTATTTTACCCAAATCAAAAGATTTCAAAACAATTTCCACACAGGTCTAGATTATTTTCTTACATAACATGCCTGCAAATAAACAAGTGGTGAAAAGTGGGTTTAACAAAGGTTGAGCTTCTGAAACATGTTTCTACTTTGTTTACATTGAAAGATACATGAATCTATTTATAGCAAATGACTTAAATCAACAAAAGGCTAAAAAAAAATGGCTTCACGGGGCTCTTGAGGCTATACAGGCATCAGGAATCCAATTTGTTTTGTTTTACGTCATGTTATGTCCAATCAATGAAATTGGCACAAATCCATACATTTAATATTAATTTTATTCATTTTGCCCGGGCGTACATTGTGACTGACGTTTTGTCTTGTTCGAAAATGTGGGATTTTTAAAACTAAACATATATCTAAACTATACGGTATACCACGGCGACTCGTTTAAACGAACTGTCGGTCTAGGTAATATATAGTAATAGGACTAGGGATGAGACACTTTGCGCGGTGGCCTGGTATAGCGTATGCGAGTTGTCAGTCTCGTCAACTATAGAAACTCTCGCGAGAATAGGATTGGCAAGTGTTGTAGCGGCTGCTTTTCAATGAATTAGGATATTAATTTGTCAAATGTGAGTTGCGGCAGATGCAGTATATTAGATGAGTAGTAAAGGCATTTAGTTGGCAATATTATTTTATTATGTTTATATTCCAATTTGAAATTGAGCCTTTGTTGGAAAACCAAAAATTGCATTTTAAAGTGCGTCCAAAATGTAGGTGTGCCTTACGGTGAATCTAGTTATTTACACCAAGGTCCTGCGATATTGTTGTAAATTAGTGTTGAAAACGACTGTCGCTGCAATCTGGATATTTTGGAGAATCTTGAAATCTCCTGTTTGGAGATTTGCAAAGCGGATTTCGTTATCATTTGAACAAATGCTTGAAATCGGAAGCGTCAATAGAACAAAATCATCTGCAGTTATTCTATTTCTAAAGATTCTAGACACAGTGATAAGCTTTTCAGCTTAAAATGGGATCTGAAAAGCATGTAGAGCACTTCCTTTTCCAGACACATTATTAACGCAACACACAATAAGTTCACACAACACACAAGTAAATCGACACTTGCTCTTGGTGAGACACAACTCTGGAAATACATGTAGATTTCGTAAGTAAAAGGGCGATAACTCCAGCATCCAAGCTTCAGCCTACGCAGCCGGATGATTTTTTCTTAGGAGAATAATTTGGGGAATTGTTCACATTTAATCATCTTAAGCTTTGTTCGTTTTCGAATCGAATTCGATATCCAGCATTTAGAGTTAACCAGCTAACTCAAATTTTCGTTGACATTGTGTGTGTTTATGATCTGTACCAGTGATGCATATCACACTTCCTAAACAACTCTTACAAATGTGTGTTGCGGAGAATGACACTAACTTCCCCGAATTATCCCTCCTTTTGTTATCTTTTTCAACATTCTCTTGTTGTTGTGTTTTGTTTTGTTTCTTTCTTTTTTTTTTTTTTTTTTTAATACGAGTCAACATTCAACAATTAGTTCTAGCATGTACAAAACATAATTTAAAATTACCACCCTACTGTCATAATTTGATATCTCCCTCTCATTAGAGATCCTCAATTACATGACATGGGGTGATGATATCGAGGCTGTAGTGTGAGAATTACGCTGGTCGTCGCAGTAATTAAGAGGATAATTACTAGGTGAAAGTAATATGATTGAACATTAAAAGTCGATAACTTCAGGAATTTACAATGATTACACCTGGGATTACTATATACAATAGTAATCTCAGATTACATAAACACTCATAATAACAGATAATTCAACTCCCGTAGCAGTTTAAGAGATAACATATCACAGTGGTTATGCTTGTTATCGTAAATGGCCGAGGTATTCCGCACCGCAGATAACACATTCAAACACGTGGTTCAGTTATTCACTATGTATGTCAACTTGATGTTGAGTTGCCTTAATTCTATATATTCGCGCACAGGTCTGTTCAATTCGATAAGAGATTTAATTTTAACTGCTTTAAAAGATGCAGAACATACCATTGGATGACGTCAAAGTGGTTCACACACTTAGCCACATTACATAGACAGATTAGATAGTTTTTAAGAATAAACAACCCATGTGCAATGTGTGTTTATCTCAGAAATTTGTTTTCTATTTGTCTATCCGCCACATAGTACATGCGACAAACGTTAATCGCCTACCCGGGGACCCTGTGAGCGAGCAGTATCCCGAGACTCTGACTCAACCACAGCCAAGAGCTCAACACAGGTCGTAGTTGCGATATAGATATAGATTATATAGATAATTAACAAGATCTCAAGTTCCGGGTGTAAAAATGTGTTGCGCAACACAGCTGATCATACAGTAGAGACACGGATTCGCCCTGTGTTGATAAGCAACAAGCATGGCGTGGAGTTTCACTGACGTTTTCACTGTCAAGCATGATATATGGTTGATCAAATGACAGTGTAAGGAAAAATCCCTGAGATATATTTCAATAACAGCACTTCAGTGTCGTCATTATAGTACGTCAAACAAAAAGTAATGAATCAGCTAATAAAATTGAATCTTCTTGGAATGTATACAAAACCTCAATAACTAGTGCAAATATTCCGCTTGCTGTCTTCTTCATATACTTTACGTTTTTACTTTTGACTTGGCAATTCTTTGATTGTTTAATGTTTATTTTAAGTGGCTTCCATTTTTATGTCTGTTAGATATGTATTTTAATGCCGTTTCAGCAAATAGAACCAGTCACGAACATCAAGTGTCCTAATAATTAAGGTCCGGAGGAGATTTATATATATAAATATATATATATATATATTTAGAGTTCATAATCATTTTCAGATCGCTCCTAATGCCAATAGATTTGTCAGAGAAAACCCCCGCCAAACCAAGTACAGGGTAAAGAAGGATCACTAAAAAATATCTTCTTCATTGAAAAGTTTATATCTTTATTTGACTCACAGCGGTGTATCACATCATCTTCCAGCTAGTAGGTCTAACTGAGATTGACTCAGCTTCAGGTGGTTTATAGGGAGAACTTAACGTCATCGATTGACTCAGCTTCAGGTGGTTTATAGGGAGAACTTAACGTCATCGACACATAGTTTTGTTTCACTTCCGTTTGATTATTATTTCTTTTTATTATCTTTTTTTTTATTTCATAGCCACGTTTTTATTCATTTCATTTTAGTTTCATTTAATTTCGATTTTAATTTGCATTCGGTAATATGTTTAAATCAGCGGTTCTTTATTTTTTTTTTTTTTTTGTCTTACTTTCCTTATTATGTCCATCATATATTTATATTTAAATGTTAGTTATTTCATGTGTAGTCAGGTTAGATGCAAAGTTCTGCAGTAGTAACTGTCACTTTTAATGCATGTTAACTTAACACAAGGGCACAGAATTTATAACATGGGGTATTACACCTTTATTAAACCGACAAGTCTACTAAATTGAAGATTTGGACAAATTACCTACTTCGAATTCCGAAGTAGGTCAATTACACAGTTAGCGAACCGAAAACTCTGTAGCTATATGCTACACAGATATCTTTTTTAATATATTTACACTTTTTTGTTGATTTTTACAAGTGAACGAAGAAGGGGTTTGAATTGTCTGAGTAATACCGTTAGATGAAATGCGATTTTGTTTGTATATTTAACAACCGCTAATAGGCTCGAATTGAACCACCACTCCCTTTAACTGTTGAATTTAGAATCATTAGGTTTTTATATGAAGATTCTCTTTTCAGAAACAATACTATCAGAAAAACGAAACAAAGTCTCGATAAAACAAGCAAGTGATTCACAAGGCACATGTCGACACTGTCTGGAGCGGATGCGACGAAGGGAAAATTCCTTCAAATAGTGGGTGTGAGAAAGTAACTTTAACAATTGTGTTCGTTCTGTGAACAGGCCACCCACTGCCCATGCGTGGTATCGTTTACTGTATTATTGTAAAACTTTAACGTTCACAATAGTCAAGGAATCCTATAAATTAGACTTACAGACGGAATATTCAAACAAATCATTGAGTATGAATTAAAATAGTCCACATGACGCCGGAAGTCATGGATTGATTACACCACAATACTTTCACTTCTGGTCTGTTGTTGATTCCACCTAATGTAAACTATAACCTAGTGTATCCAGGTGATATTTCTAAGAAGTCTCGATATGTAACACTGCATGCCGATCATAGATAAATGATCGCTACCGATTGAGGGAAAATTAGCGTTAAATGTCATCTGTAGTTATTTAGAAGAAAGCTATCCTATATCTTGGTGTACTGTTCATCTACCTGTTCATTTTTTAACCCATTAATGTACAGTTCAACATTTAGACTTTAAATTAAAAAGTATGATTACAATTGTTATCATATATTTAGTTTTCCAGCGAGCTAAGTAGAGTGGTTGACAATTTTTAGCTGGTAATAGAAAAAAAATTAAAATGTAAATTTAGAATTTGCAGCTGCAACGCTTAGTAAAATTGTATTACACTATAAGCGGTGCAATCGCAACGCTTAGTGCAATAATTATTACACTAAGCGTTGCGAACGCTATGTTTGCAAATGAAACGCTTAGTGTAATAAATATACTGTGATCGAGAAACATAAAACATCATAATAAATATTGTCCCTGTGGACCATGCAGGTATTATTAACATTTACACGTTAACACATTAGCTGGTCGCTCGCTAGACACACATTTAGTACCACACAGGTTTTTTTGTGCGACTTTCTATGTCGGCTGTTGGGATTTGTTTGGTACTAGGTTCCAACAGAAGCTCGTATACTATGCGAAAAAGACCTGTGTGTGGTGCGGTTGTTCGTCCCAGACCTCCCCTCCCCCAAGACCCTCCTCCCAAAATAACCAAATTCAAACCAAACCTGGGACTTCTGCAGTTTCTTTTGATGGGAAAGGGATGAATTCTCCGAATTCATACATTCAATACCATCCAAACACAACTATAGTCTTCTTTTAATTTCGACCTAAGTTGACAATGAGATCCTCCTGAATATTTCGTTACATAAGGCTATGTCGACATGGAGACTTATCGTATTATACAGTTCGCTGTGCATCAGTTAACAGCGGAACCTGAGTGTGTTTTTGTAGTGTTTTTTTCCTTCTTCATTTCTGTTAGGGATCGTTTAAAGTATAAATCTGAGGAAGAAAGGTGTCTCTTCTACAAGTCGAAAGGCGCCGAAGGTCCAAGTTACTCCCCGCCCCATCCACAATTCTTCCAGACAAAACGTGTATTACTACAGTAATTATGACCTTTTAACATTTTCAAAATATCATTCATTTGCGTGAGTGGTGTATCTGCCATTTTCCACTTCTATATCACCGTCTTATTAGAAAGTGTTGCCCCGAATAAACTACATTGAATTTCAAAATTCCGTTTGATAGTTTTTGTGGAGGATATTTTGTAGACGATGTTATTGAAGTTTAATGGACAAAATGCCTTTACGTACAATTTCACTACAGTTATGACATTACAAAATTCAAACTGATGTGGTTGCGGTTCAAGTCCGAGTTTTATTACACTAAACGCTGCGTTTGTACACAAGCAATAATTCTCAATTATTACACTTAGCGTTGCAGTTGCAACGCTTAGTGTAACATTATTACACTAAGCGTGTTTATTACACTAAGCGGCGTTACACAGCGATCCTACATTGTTTGGCTACATGCGCTGCAGGGCGGTTAACAATTATTAGCCTACAGTTCACGAGACAGGGTAACTGTGGTGATGTGAAAGTCATATTTTATGCAGTTAAAAGTCAACAAAGAGCAGTGAATAAGTTATGGGTTTAGTACAACGAGAGGAAATCCTTATAACAACGCTGAAGATAGAAATATGAAAATGAACTTCAAAACTTCGTAACCAGACTTATCCCACCTGGCAGTTTAGACTGTGAATGTATAGCAACTGCTTGCTCATTAAAAACACTAAGTGTATTAACATAAGTCCATAAGCTAGAAATGTACAACGCCCATAAAATGCAGTAGCGTGTATGGCATTGTGTCCAAAATCGGCCTATTCAACTACTTGCTGTGGCAAGCCGTTTTATCACTTCTACCTTAATTCTACATATGTTCCGCTTTTCACATATGCGAAATTGTCTTTTGTTTATGTTCAAAAGATTTTCACTGATCTGAAAAGCAATTTCATATATGTAATCTACATATGTAGAATTCTTTCAACCTAAGTAATATTATTTTCAACATATAAATGACAATATTTCACGTAAGTAATATAAAACACAAAAACCTAACTTTTTAACCTATAAGAACAAGAATTTATTTTTTACGTGAGTAAAATAAAACACAAAACCTAACATATAAGGCACACTGCAAAGTCGGGAAAATGAATTAGGAAATAGTCAAGATAACAACAGCAACAAAGCAGTGCTCAGACTGCCAAAAGTAGCATCGAACACTCGCATATATTTACAGTATTTACTAAAACATAAAACCATACATTCTATTCTGAAAAATGCAAATAAACTGTGAATATTATATCAGGCAACATGTATATTCTTATTCAGTATTGTTATTCTTGTCTACATCATTTTATTTTCCAGAAGATTCAGACGTAGTAATGCTCACTGCGGAATCGGTCACAATTGAAACCAATAAAAGAATTGTTGTTTCCCTGATTTATTCTTTGCCAGAAAACAACAAATTTATGGTTTGCGAAACACAGAGGGTGAATATGCTCATCATCAGATTTTAGTTTTGGAGCATATTTAAAGCCGCAAAATAGTCTGTGAGGGAAAATTCTGTAATTCAGGTCTTGTATGCATTTATTTCACATATCTACAAAAGTGTGCCACTCACGTTTTTATTTTACATCAGGGAAAAAGATTTCCAAATATGTGTTTTTATGTTACTTTTTATAGCGTTGCTATAGCAACCCCAAGGGTAATACTAGTTTTTTTATTAAACTAACTTTTGAAATAAGCCTTGCATTTTAAAACTGCAAACTAAGTCTGTGCATGTCGACAAGTAAGTAATATCAAAGCAAGACACACATATACACGATTATGTGAAACGAGATTTCAAAAGTTTTCAAAACTATTTCAAAAGTTAGTTTAATACAAAACTATTATTACTCTTGGGGTTTCTATAGCAACGCTATTAAAAGTAACATTATAACACTAAGCGTTAAGCCTGCATTGCTACATGCACTGTTGTTATGTTCTGAAGTTGTTAATGTTTGCTTCTTTGTTTGTTTGTTTATTTATTTGTTTGTTTGATTGATTTGGGGTAATAGTCGTACTCAAGGGTATTTCACTAGTATATTATGAGGGATTGCCAATTTAAGACTGTTTCTAGTTTAAATGTGTTGAAAACCCGTGACCCTCCCATGTAAACACCACAGAGCGACCACATACCGTGTGGCTCACGCATATACCCAATGGTGGACAGACAGACTCGAACCCGTGGACGAAACATCGAAGTAGGATGAGTAGGCAGTCATGCTATTACCACTAAGCCACGGCCGCAGGTTGTGAAGTAGACGCGTATTCTAATAGTCCCACACATAGTGGTTTGTTTACTGCAGATATAGGGAAATAAAACTTGCGATGACCTAATGCTTAATCCACTTTATACACAATGTGTGGTAGTCATCTTATGTTTCACCTCACCCCAACATTGGGAATTCCTAAAGCAAAATAGGTCACGGTATTAGGCTGATGGCCTAATGTGTGACATAAGTAAAGTAAATATAGGATATACATATATGCAGCACTTGTTTATACAGGAAGTGTTTCAAGTGAGTACTGGTCATGTGTGTTTAAATATAGAATGTTAGGAAGTACAGTTGTGAAGAAAGGTTTGTTCGTTTCTCGCTCCATATATATTGATCTTGTGCTTCACTTGTCAGTTATTGCCGGATGACTTCAGTGCATTGGTAGCACATATGATTTGCCTATTTCCCAGGAACAATTGTAAGTGAATTTGTGATATTTTTTGCCAACCACCAATGCTTAACGAATATATTATTAACCTTTTTGCTTTATGAGGATGGCTTGATTGTTTTATTTTCCTATTTATTTCGCCCTTAAATGTTTAGGACCACAACGCGCCCGTTGTCCACCACTAACCGACGGCACCCATCCACCACAAGGATTTAAAGTGCACTAAACAAGCGGAAACCTCAGTTAACACTGGATAATTTTCGTTCCAGATATTGTAGCGCTATTTTTGTTCGTTTTAGTGGTGACACATCCCCGTGGTAATATTAAACGCGTGTGGGTGTGGTTAGAAAGTGTTTATAACATAGGTGCTGAACAAAATGTTACAAAACATTACTTTAACGATACACACTGGCCATGTTAAGTTCATTTAAGTAAATAATTTATATTCTTCTCTTTAAGACTCATTGGATGTTATGAAATTGTCTGTCTTTGTATTAAAATAATCTACTGGTGAATTTTCGTTTAAGGCTGTGGTTTAAATGTCTCGTTCACATTCTATCGTGATTTAGTGATAAACGTGTCGGCTTACTGATCCTACTTCGATGTACCGCTCACCGGTCCGAGGCAGCTTGTCGACCTCAAACACTAGAATACGATTAAGTCACCAATGTGGCTCCCACAATATTTGGGGTGATGTTAAAAGTGTCTCTTCACAGTCAATCCGTCGTCATGTTAGCGAAATACCGTTGTGTGTCAAATCAAATAAAAAAAACGACACTATAGCAATGCGATTTGAGTTCATTCTAATAGTAAAAACAAATTGTTATACAAAACAAGTGTGACTGCCCTTTATGGCAAGCCGTTTTATCCCTTTTACGGTTAAACTACATATGTATTCTTTTCAACATATGTGAAATTCTTTTTCAGATATGTTGAAAATATTTTTACAACATATGTAAAATAAACCTTAATTCAACATATGTGTAAATCTCTTTCATTTATGTAAAATGGAAAGGAGGGTGGAACTGTTCTGTAGATACATTTATAGGAAATTGTTTTTCACATAAGTGTAAATCTTTTCAACATAAGTAAAAAAGAATTTCACATGTGAAAATTTCACTTGCGATGTGAAAATGAATTCTACATAAGTAAAATAAAATCAGAACTAATTCGACATATTCTTTTTCACATAAGTAAAATAAAACACAAAAACCTAAATAGTTTACATATATGAAAAAGAATTTCACTTAAGTAAAATAAACGTTATTCAACTGAGAAATAATTTTTCCCCACAGCAAGGGAGCGTATCCAACCTTCGTTTATGCTCCTATCGTCTTGTATGTACTTTTAAGACGAATGCAAAGGTGATAGGAATATATTTTACATGCTATGCCAGTTTAGTCTCAACAGGGCGTACTCCCAAGTCGAGAGTTGATCAGAAAAGTACAACAAAGCATGTTGTATATAGGTAATTTAGTGCGTACTGTTAAAAGTCGAAGACTCGCATATATTCACAGCCAACAACGGCTGAAACTCAAAACCATACATTCTATTACGAAAAATGCCAATAATGGTGACAAGTAAAGAGTGAATATTATATCAGGCGACAGGTTTATCCGTATTTAGTATTTTGGGTGCAGTCAACATGACTTTATTTTCCCGACGAATCAGACGTAGTAATGCTCTCTACAGAATCGGTCGCAACTTTAGACCTATGAAACAAAGGTAGTTTCCCTAATTTATTCTTCTCTAGAAAATAACAAATACTTTGCCAAAACCAAAGGGTGGATGTGCTACTGATCAGATTGTAATTTTTTAAGCAAATCTATAGCCGCTAAATACAGGCTGAGAGGGAGAAGTCTGTAATTGGGGTCTTGCATGCTTTTATTTTACATATCTACAAAAGAGTTCCACTCACCTTTTTATTTAACATAAGTGAAAGAGACTGATTTTTGTTCAACATAAGCGAAATTATTTTACGACTAATTTCACATATGTGAAAAAGAGTTATACATATGTGGAAAAGAATTTCACATATGTGAAATAGTTTTTCACATATCTTGAATTATTTTGCACATATGTGAAATTATCTTCCACATATATAAAATAAAGTCGTTTATTTTACATATGTTGACTTCTTTTTCACATATGTGAAATTCTTTTCCACATATATAAAGTCGTTTTATTAACATATGTGGAACATATGTGAAATTCTTTTTCACATACGTGAAATTATTTTCCACATAAGAATTTAACATATGTGAAAAGAATTTCATATATGTGAAAAAGAGTTCAACATATGTAGAATAAAGGCATAAATGATAAAACGGCTTGTCATAGCTTCAAGACCTGTTTTTCTAGATAAATATTGCCCTAAAATGTATTTTGCACAGGGATGAGAAATGAATATTCGTGTTGCCCTGGAGCTTTCAGATCTAAGGGGCAACATAAAGCCGATATGTTTGCGATGTCTTTGTATTACGTATTGTGCTTTTCCCGTATTTGTCCTGTCGTATCTTTGTTTGTTGCCAGTGGCGTTGAGGGTGATTTTCTTCACCCCATTGGGCTGACACGCCGTCATGTGAGTGAAATAACTTACGTACTGCGTTAATCCTCGATCAAACAAACAAACCATACATTTTACAGTTCGGTTACCCGGTATTTGTTTGTTTTCAGTGCTTCCTTTTGTTTTTTTTATGTTTTTGTTCTGTTTTTCGTTTCCTCTTCAGAGGGAAGAGTCGGTGACTTTTTAATTTTCTTTAACCGACTGAACAGGTAGATACATTTTTAAGCTACAAAGGGTATGAGTTGTAACCTTAAGGCAGTCAAATGATTGTTGGCTCCAATGCACGCATTTTTGGTTTCATTAACATATTGTTTCAGAAACTTTTCAAAGAATATATTTTCTAAATAACAGTTCAAAATGTCTACCAAATAATAAACATTTAATATGTTGCCCAACAAAGAAGGCCATATCTGGTATGCAACTATCACGCTTGCGTCTAGTCATCATTTATTTTGACGGTCTTGGGTTTTATTTGGCGAGGTAGTCGATAATCTTTGGACCAGGGCTTACAGGAAAAAGAACAACCCTGTGTGAAGGTATAGAGATTGCTACAGTTCCTTGAAAACGTATTATTTGCGATTTAATAATACCCTGGAAGGTGCGAGGAGGATTATAGGACTGTTCTAGCATGGAATAGTTGGTGGGTATCTATGGGCTCGAGGAATACCTTAAAATCCAGTCCTTGTCGTATATAAATTGAGACCAAGGTCATATCTGGAATGCTGCCAGAGGAACAATATATCGTACAAGTATCGAAGATGCCATTGGGGATTTTGGGAGCACTTTCCAAGGGGTTTATGTTCCGACACTGCCATAAAAATGTTAGTAAATTTCTTTCGGAACAGTGAAGTCGAATTCCAAGACATTTCAAATAGTGTCAATAACTCAGTAGCAGGACGATGGGGCTCGGGATACCGATCAAAAGCATTTTTAACACAATAGTCTACTGTTATTTGTTTTACTGATGTCACCTAACAGTTAGTTATGCTTTATTTCTTGTAGTTGTTCACAAGTACTCTCCAAGAAATGGGACATTCCAAATTAGCGCAGGTACTGGGAGTATGTGCGTTGATCACTCTTGCTTGTCAAGCAAGTCGGACGGAAGGAATGCTACAGTCATCCATAAACTGAGTCTGGAGAAAGGGGTGGAAAAGGTAGACTTAAGTTAGTGCAAGATGAAAACGTAACTGGTGCAGCTTGGGACGAGGAAGAGATCAACCTGGGCGCTCTACCAGAAGACGACAATGATTGGAGGTCAAACAACGGCTGTAACAATGTTTCCGTCTTGAGTTGCAAATGTTCATCATACAATGAGACAATTCACCTGGACTGTTCCAACCGTAATATAACACACATCCCTAATAACATACCATCTAACACCATTGAGTTGATACT
>JAVFBX010122671.1:0-15814 GCA_034783855.1 Mopalia kennerleyi
GCGCGTGTGTGGGGGGGAGGAGGAGGTCTGAATAATTATATTTGAGTACAGAGTGAATATCTCTATATTCTCTATCGGATGTGCAAACTCTATATTTGCATAAGATTAGATATTATATATATTTGCAATTGAACTATAGGCCCACCTGCATGTAATTGAACCATAGAGATGTATCATATTCCATAAGGGCCATTTTTAATTTATAACATTTTAAAATATCTGATGTATAAAATTACTCATTAAGATGCACTATATAGGTTATATTTTCATTTATTCTAGGTTAAACACCACGTGAATTTAATGACAAGTAACGCGAGAAAGTGCGTGAAAAGTTAATCGAGCACCTAACTTCGATTACTGTAAACTTGACTGTCTTGTTTCCGAAATGACTTCTGCTACGGCAGCCATCGTAGAAAATACATATTACAAGGATGTCTCTGGAGCAGTCCGTAATCCCAGATTAGAGTCAGAATTTGGAGCTTACGTCCTATGTATCAGAGACATGTTAAATTCTTTATTGAATTTCATATTGTCCGCCACTCCTCCGCCCCGCTGCCATACAGGTGTGCATATCTAATGGCTTCTATTTAGTTATGGGTGGTTGATGACATTCGGGCTAAACAGATCATATTGCCAGGGGTCAGAGGTCGAGGTCTATGAGTCACCTGGCGGTCTGTATAACACAGCACAGACTGATTAATAAGGCATTACATATTTTATTATATAACACTCATTAAGTAAACGTAAACAACGAAATCCTTAAAATAGGGGCACACAAATCTCACTTGTAGTGCATATGTTAATCCTGTTAGCCATGGGTAGACGATAGAAGAAATCATGGTTTGAGTACTTGCTTCATCGAATCGATGGGTGACGCCAATTTTGACAAAAACTATACAAGTCTGCCGCGACTAATATTCATAATAAGGTAACAGACTAAACGCTAGAGATAACAGAACTCCACCAAGAACAGACCATTCTTTGTTTCACATACATTATTGTTATCTTTTCGGGGAGGATTTTTTCTTAACGCTTATTCAAAATTGATTAATTTATCGCAGATTTTATATGGAGAGCATTACGTCTAAAATTGTTCAAGGGAGATAAGTAATTCTCTTTAGTATCACACACATTCAAAACATGGTGGCAGTTGCCGATGTGTTCAACCAGATTTTATGAAGTTTTGGGGGATATTAGTAAATTGTCCTGACACTTTTGAACACTGAACAAAATATTCCTAAACATCGTAAGGAAAAGGTTAATGATTATTCTTCGAATTAAGCTCCAGCGGAACATTTCTTAAATTTTAATGCATAGAAGATGCAATTTGTCTGGGGGCCAGGATTATTCCAAACATATTTATGGAATATCTGCATAATAATTGCATCAGGCTGTGTTATTTCTATTTTTGTCCTTCGGAAAATTTCCTTTTTCTCTCTTTTTTTAAGAGTATACAGAGCTAAAAGAGTAATAGTTAAAGAAGTAGAGCAATGATTGAACTGAAGGCAGAGGTGGGATTGACCTTAAGCGATTGGTCAGGGTCTGTATTATTTTGATGAATGGTCACCGGTAATTAGCTAAGGTCTATATATATCCGACATCGAGTCCAACATCAAAGTTAACCGTATGCTCACCTAAGGAATTTATGCCAATGAGTGGTCATAAAATAGGATATACTTGTCAATAATAAGTTTTGTTATTAAATGACGACATAGACAGTACAAAGGATCCAGAATGGTTGATGTGTAATTATTTATGCGTTTCGTTTTTTCATTGTCGTAAACTACTTTCTTTAATATCTTCCTCTGACAAATCTTAATGAGAGAAATATATTCATGCCGGGCACATCAAAGATATCAGATATACATGTACGATAAGCGAGAGATGAGTGTTCTCTGTGAATTGAGTTGTCTATTTCAACAGCCCAGCTGATGATACTTAATGTTAATTTCAATATGCCATTTGACAAGCGTTGGACATGATGAATATAAATGAATATATTTATTTATAGAACATATCTAACTCAAATCACGTCTTGATCTATTTTAGATATCTTATGTATAAACATTATCAACTATTAGCTTTTGGAGATAACGAAACAGGCGGATCGAAAATATGCGTAGCATTGTTTTAGTTATGACCCAACACCCACCGCCCGTGTATGGTCATTGTACGCTGAACGTATTAGCAAATTGCAATGGGACGGCTATTATACCTGTTATCTAACAGAACTATCATTTAAACTATACACACAGGTGCATGCATCTGTATTATATACGCTAGAGATCAATGGATTGCTTTTCATTATCTAACACAAATTCGTCGAGGACTCATATTGTAAGGTACGTCAATGTTATCATTATATCATGAAAATCCATTCACTAGTTATTACGATTCCAATGAATTCCCTTTGTACTTTGCCTTCGATGTAGATCGAGCAAAGACATGTCCACAGTTATTATTGCTCTTCTGAAAATGTTTTCACTACTATAAATTGTTAATCATACCTCTTTCTTTTTCTTGGAAAGCGTGCTAATATATTCTGCCAACTGAAAAATCAAGAGCAGTTGCTTTTTTTATCATACAATATATGCGTTGAATGCATGCTGAATTGGTGAATTCCGATAATTTTGTTTTTTTAAATTACAAGACAAATGAAACGAGCATGAATGTGGTGAAAAGGTGTATTTGACCGTTCTTTCACAAAATGGACGTGAGTTCAATATCTATACCGCTGATAATGACATAGTAAGACTATAATTTAACAAATATTGACGTACTGAAATAGTATAAATTAAGATTAGAAGGGGACCTTCACACATCCCCGTATAATCTTACTCAACAACTCCTCTCTTCTTTGTGTTTTAACATTCTGAGGTCTGTGTAAACTGACCAGAGATAGAGAAGATGAACGGTAATGACCACTCGCTAATCCCAAACCACAGATAAACAGGCTGGCGTTATTCTTCTAAATACCACCTAAACCGCATCTAAACCGTATCGATTAGGAGAGCTGATATAAGATCAATAAGTGACCTTGTTTTAACACCTAAGGGTTAAAACTGAGCGTTAATCAAACCGGGGGCTATCAGAGAGTTTGTTCGTCCGCTGTAAAAGCCCCGTGCGGTTCAGCTGGTGGAGGACTGGCCTTAACAGATTACCACCACGAGACCTTGAGATGTGGAGACACACGCGGACATACTGCTTCCGTTTTTTTTTACCCTTTCCGATTCCTAGAAAGTCTTTTCTAACTATTGTTATTTCTGTGAATTTCGGTAAGTGTAATAACTGGTTTTAATTCACATCGTATCCGTTCTTAAACAGACTGTATGTTTTGATGTAAATCGGTAATCTTAATGTTATACGCTTTACAGAGATTACAAACCATCTTAACAGAATATTAAACTTACGCTTCGGTCGTATGTCTTGGCTGTCCCATAAATTAACCAGTTTTGGACATTTTAATAGGTAACACCAACGAATAATAAGATAATTATAGAGACAAGGGGAGTGTTTTGAACTATGACAACGAGCAACACCGTGGCAGTTTCATTTGTACAGTTATCTATAAAGGGATGTTACGGAGCCGAGTCTGACATTTCTGTCATTCAAGTCTGTTCGGACTATAGCTGTTATATCCTGTATCAGATTACTGACGTACCAGAGTTATAGGGCCAACAGGTGAACTCTCAGGTAAAACACATACCGATATAGCTGCGGGCGTCTGTAACTTGTCCATCAGGCGGGATAACTGGACATTTGCCCTGGGGAGACGGACGTGCCATCTCCTGACAAAACAGATACGGGGCAGTTATTATACCTACCGAACACCTTCGTCCATTTAACTGTTGACATGAGTTACACCTGGGGCGGACGCTTGGGATTAGACTAGGGCAATCGGACTTTATTTCGCTAGGTCCATATCGAACTCTTTACATGTAAAGTGTTAGCAGGACCATCAAGCTGATGACATTTCTCGGTTTTAATAAATATACATCTTGGTGCCAGTGTGATTAATTTTTAGAAATAAAAATATGATATGTACAAAAGCTCGCTAATTGTATATCCACAGAACGGTAATGTGAATTGAATTGAAGGAATAATGTAAAAACCAGTATAAGAAAAGTTTTGTAGTCAGTTACTTGGAATTCTAGGTGTTAAACTGTCTGAATAGCCCAAGTAAGCGCCAGTAGATGTCTGTTTCCAGGAATGTTGCGCACAGGTACCCACTTTATCTCAATTCATACACCCCACCTGTGGTCGGCTAATGAACGTTTTGTTGATTTTGAGAATTCTGGCTATATTTTTGGAATGTGAATATAATTATTATCTAATTAACAAATGTTTGATCTAATGTATAATGATGGCCCATACAATCAACATACATTCCCTTAAATTGTATACAATTCAACTACATACCATAAAATCTTAAAATTCCTATTGAGAAGAACAAAAACAACACCTAGGCCTAATGTATTATTGATAAAATCAGCGAGGTTGTAATAAATGCCTATAGCATCGTTTATTCCTTTGTAGGCACTTTGTAGCTGTGCCCATTAAATATATAGCTTTTGTATCAGACATTCTATTTTTAGAATCGTCATGCTATTTACCTGCGAGGGAACTTATTGTTGGATCTAACGTCCAAACGATGACGCACGCCAACTCACCTTTTCTTTTCTCCAAACAAATGTTTACACCTTTTTTGACAGCATTTAAGAGATAATTAAGATCAAAGATAATGAGGTTTTATCACTTAAATCAAGATTTCATCTTTTAAATTGAATTTGAACATTATAAGACAGGCAAACTGTCAGCGTGTTATACAACTTTTTGGTGACATTTCCTTTGTGACATAGTTATTGTATACCTCCAAATGTTTGTTACTTTAGTACAGAGTACAAAGGTGCTGTTTTTGTTAGCAAACAACAGCTTATTATCTCTGTTTCGAATCAAGATAAATAATTATCTAAAAGTTAACAAAGACGTAGTGTTAATTGTTCTGCTTATCGTATGATCACAGCACAAAGAATAAGCCTTGTCTTATGTAATATATGTATGTATGCGGGCATCACGTTGTTTTAAACCAGTTGTATATGGGATGAATTTGTTTATACGCTAAGGTAAGATAAAGATTCGGGGCCGATTTGACGCTAGCCCCGCTATATCCGAACCTGCGGATTCTTTCCGTTTTGCCCAGTTCAACATTCGTTGGGATTTGATGTGTGATCTGGTCGCTCAATGGGTATTTCCTCCCAATACCCTTCCGCATTCCTCTGATCTCCATAGTCTCCTCCCAGATATCGAACCTAATGGGATGGTGTGAGAGTAAGCTATCATGTCACATCCCCGCGTGAACACAGATTTACTCAGGCTTATACTACTCGACACCTCCCAATCCGGAATAACGCTCGATTTAAGAAGCCAGAGATTTAAACTTTAAATATTATTCCATGTGTTCTGACCTATAATACATAAAGAGAATTTCACATAGTTCTATTTTCAGATTTGTCGATCAATTTGAGAATAGTTTTAAAAAAAACCTAATCTTATTCCTGCCTTGGTCTTCTAAAATACTTTCGTGAAGATTTATAGATACAGCTTAAATTGTAAATATATGCAAATATTATCTCGAAAGAAGCTATGAAGTTATCAGAAGTATATAAGCTTTGGACGTTTGGTTGGGTTAGATTAATGAAGGATACAAGATTATTTGATTTGAACCGAATTGGACAGACACTTCTCTTGTATTTCTGTTTGTTTTTCTTGGGATGTATTTTCTGTCTTGTATTGCTTTTACTTTCGCAAGAAGTTATATGGGCTGGTGGATGTATACTGTATGTACAAATTGGTTGTAAATCTGTTGTAAAACTCAACATGCGTGTAACGTGTCACATCGAGTACATGCATGGGGACAACTTGTTTCTCACGAATACACAGAACACCGGTTAAAGGAGCTTATAAGTATTGCTATATATAGCGTTAAATACTTATGTTTACATATATAGTGCTTACAATTAGGGATGTTTAAGTAGCCACTTTATTTGGTGTATATTTTCTGGTCAGTTACCAATATATAACAGTGTAAGTGATTCAACCGGTTATTATATCAAATATCAAATACACAGCCAAAAAAACTAAACCGTTTTACAAAAAGCGGAGCTAATTATTTATCCAGCACAGAGAGTATTACTTATACCGCGGCATCTTTAATTATTACAGGCTTTTTCATCTGTATAAACAGGTAGGTTTTAGCTAATTAATGACTTTAACTGACATCGTAGTTATTACCACCCATGTGTTACCATGCCAGTGTTAATTAACAATTCATATACAGTTCAACAACTATATGTTTACCTGCCATAGTAATTGTATATATGTATCGCTTTATAAATTAGCGGTTCAGCGTTCCACCTTCTGGCGATTGTTCCTTCCGAATACAAAAGACGCGAACTGTACACCTAATTAGCTGTAAGAAATTTGTCGACAGATGTAAAAGCTTGGTCACAATAAAAGCGGGCATATAAGCGCCATAAGGAGCCTTGTATGCCCTGTGTGTTGTCTGTATATACAGTTTTCAATTAACAAGATGCCCCAAACCTCCACATAGAAGTAATTAAACTTTCCATGACAGATTTGCTGATCACGCTTGTTTGAAACTTTTACTGTGATTAGGACGATTGTTGTATATGCAGTTATATGTAATCAATAAATGCAATGAATAATATTGGTTCAACATTAGTTGTGCAAGTGAAACCCGTCTTTTACAAAAGCTCATCGATAAGTTATACATATTTCATATGTTCTATCCGAGTCGAGGAAGAGTTTAGGGGGACTGAGTAAAATCTCGAAACTGTACACAAGTGAACAATGATTACAGAACATCATAACGTAAAACTTATATTATGCATATAGCTCGAACATTAGTAAGTGTTGATTCTTAAAGAGGCATATAGAAGTCAGAAGTACATCTAAGATGGGAAGCATCGGTATGGCTATCAACTTCTTAGTCCATTGAACACTATATGTTTCTCTCTCCTTCAGACATATATACACCTAGGCAGAAAGGCACCATTCAGTACTGAATGGTGCCTTTCTGCGAAGTACCGTGCAGTTACTGAATGAAACGTACAGCCTCGACTTCCTGTTATAACAGCCTTCACTCTAACTGTATATAAATATTTACGTGTAGATGTTACTTTATATACTTGTTAACGATCTCTGGAAAGAGATAGAAACGTAGTGTCCAATGAATTAAGAAGTTGTTATCCATACCGATGCTTTCCATCTTTAATATTAAGTGTTGCTCGAGCTAGCCAGAACTGCCGTTTTGATCCTGTCGTCTTACTCTTCATTGATAAAATATTTTGAGATGCTAACGTAGTTTATTTCCCGCCCTGTATACTTTAAAACATCCCCCGAAATGTCATTGTCGTTAATTCTACACTGGGGAACATGTTCTTCTAACAGTGCTGTCAAACGAAAAGATGGGAGCGTATACCTTCCGTATCATTTCTTAAACTGAGCTCAAACCGCCAACACAACAGCTGCAGCCATACTTAGCATCTGTCGTGAAAAAATTGCAATTCTAATAATTATACTGTTTCCACTGTTGTTTGGTTTGTACACAAACTTGATTACTTTGTATTTTATGGAAATGCGCTCATGGTCATTTGGGGTCGCTTTCGTGTTTTAGAGAAGGAGTTATGTTCGTTTGAGGCTATGCTTCCCCGGTCTATTCAAATAGCCAGGCTAATATTGATCATAGCTCAATCCTATTGTCTTAAGAACAAACTGCTAAACTTCAGCCAAAACATGATAACATGTGCAGTAGTAGCCTGTGCATTATATAAGATGACCCAAGGCCAAGTTTGTCTTTCTTCTTATACATGTAGGAATTTACACAAAAAATATTATATATATTTAAAGCCAGTATAAAGTCAATATAAATACAGTTGTTATACGTAAATTAAACCAATTATAAAGGTTTGCAAAATGAACCCCACTTCAACCAAGGGCCAAAACGTTAGTGTAAGGAAAGAAAAAAAGGAGAGTAATGTCTGACATAAATACTAAATTACGGACAGAATATCGGGAAGTAATCCCCAAAATTAATTCAAGCCAAGATTACCAAAAGTGTGAAGAACTACCGCCATTAAACATGCAAAATTAAAACTTTAGTTCAATTCGTGAGAAAATGTGCATGCTTTGTGGAATTATATTTGTCTTGTGAAAACAAATTTGTATTTTCCGCATGTTAATTGGTTAATTTTAGTTGTCGTTTTTTAATAGGAACTGTGCTGGTCCTCATTTGAACAGGCATGAAACTTCAGTCGAGCCTCCGTTTGTTATGTGATAAGAGTGTTTAAATAATTGACAGCGGAAGTCACTAATAATTAAACGTCAACTGTGCCAAGTTTGTTCTCAAAGATATCCCATAGCCTTGTTCAGGGACTTCCAGTGTAGTGTTTGGAGGAGACAGTCGTGCTTCGTTAGCAACCTGATAGTTCACACCATGCTTCACAAATATCAGCCCTGTGTATAATGGCGGCTACTTACAAGTTAATTCCTTGAGTTTGGGGCAGCGGCCTTGATCTCTATCAGCTTTCGGATCCAAAATTCTGCTTAAGACTCACGGAGACAAGGCCGATGGCGCGTGCTCTTTGGAAATTTAACATCTTTCGGTTGTTAGGCGCAAAACCCCCCAACAACACAGCAGACGGCAGCTCAACAGGTTGGCAGACGACAGACAATGCCTATGGTATACATTTTTATTGCAGAGAAAAATCATTTTACATTTTTACTGACCTCCATCGGGATACATATGTCGATAAAAACATGTGGAGCTCTATTGAAGGAATTGTAATTTCATCATGTATGTAAAGTCTTGTTTAATTTATCACCTGCAAGTACATTTGCATGTATTAAGAAAGAAAGGTACATTTTGCAGGTGTCTTCTGTATTGTTAGATTGTGATCCTTTGAATTTACCTTGTGTGTGCTTCTTACCCATTGAAGGGAGCGTATCGAGTGAACTACTTGAGATGGACAGGTCTATTATCAGGCGGTAATTGTGATACCTTTATATGTGCAGTGTCGTCTTTATAGTTTGTGCAAATTAACCCAGTCACACAATTAAAACCCTATCAGCACGCGACCCGTGATGTTTGATCTACATTAAGTAGGTGCTGTGAAATTCCATCAAAAGCTCAACTCACAAAGCCTGGTTTACAGGAATTGACAATGAGCAGGCTAATCCACTGGTTGTCTGCCTGTTGTTGAACGGACAGATGGTTGACTTTGTGTGTGAAATGAGGCGTGTAGTTGGAGCAGGTATTAGATGCTCTATGACTTACTTCTACGTCAACTGCAATTAACGTTACTTTACCCCGGCAATCGTCACATCAACTACTTCTTTTGAACAACTTTCGCTTTGTTCGTATACTCTGTTCCTTTGACTTTTTATTTTCTAAACTCGACTTTAAAGACGGGCTGGTAAATGTCAGCGTAAATGACAAAGTCTTTTATCACTTTGTATAATATTTCTATGTCTCTATCTTTTGACAGGTTAGTTTTGACCTTTTGACGAGTTAACTGGGAATCACAGCTCGTGGCAACTCACTGAAGTCTATAGGTGACAGAAGCTGCCGGTAAACTGGTGCCTTTGAATGGGAGAATTGTTGTATTGGGCTTAACGGAGATTCGTGTGGAGAAATTTAGATGAGCCGGCTGTTGTCTTTAGGGAGGACCTCAAGCTGAACTGTCGTGACATACATTTAGCGGGCTGAGCGACTTTCATTTCACCTGAGCCAGCCAAAGAAGGCGGACGTTTTCGGGGAGTCAGACAGACGGCGTCAGACAAGTCATCGCTCTCTCTCTCTGCATTGTCATTTAGCGAGAGCCGCTAACTGGAGAACAGTTTTTGCCCAAACGGATCGACATCCCACTCGAGTAGGTTTGTCAACTTTGACATATGCTGTGTTAACGGGAGAAGAAAATCATTCTCGTATAATCGGTGACTAGTCAAGGGTGAAACATTTTCTGTTGATTATTGGAAACGACGAAGTGACGAAATTATTACAGTCCTTGTGAGCATTGTGACATCTACTGGAATCCGTTCCATAACGTGGATTTCTTGGTGTTTGCTGTTATGTCATACTCGTGTTATCAGTAGTTTATTTCGATATACATGGGGTATGCACATCAACTGTGTGTATGACAGCGAACGTTAGTGAAAAAAAGGATCACACCGTCCAAAGTTAATGATAAAGTGTTATACAATGCGCAGTGGAATAACCGTTTAGCTTTCAACTAATGGGTACGACTTCCTAAAAACCATGAGTGAGACAATGGAGAAAACGTCTCAATCTCGGACAGGGTCTAACGACTATAAAGGAACGTTAGGATCTAGTTCTGGTAAACTGTTACCTGGATTTAAGCGACGGGGATCTGACCAGGCCGGAACTGTTGTGGAGTTATCTACTGATAATCACGCTCCCGGCGTTCTTAGAATCTTTGGTGACTCGGTGCGACCAGGAACTCACTACAAGAGCGTTTTAGCCACAATAGGATCGACAGCATGTGAACTGGTCAAGGAGGCGCTTTCCCGGTATAATATATTAGAACAAAAGACCGGTGAATATCTTTTATGCGAAGTGATAGGGAAATTTGATGAGTGCTCGAACAAAAATGCACAGACAAAATCCAATGAATGTCGAGTAAAGCCTAATGGGGATGATGGGAAGGACCTTGATCTGGACAATTGGAGCTCCGAATATGTTCGTATTATAGACGGAAATGACCGACCGCTTTTACTCCAAGAGCTCTGGAAACCCATGGATGGGTATACCAGACGATTTGAGATTCGAAGGAAAGACGATGTGCTCAAATCAATCAGTCAAGATAAAACTACTACTGGTATCAACTCAAATGCCAGGAAGATACAAATGGCTAAAGTCAAACCTGGTGTGATTCCACGCGGAAGTGATGGCGAAGAACAAAGAAAGAAATGTCCGTTACAGTTGCCAAGAAAGGAGAGTATTGTATCGAATGTCCGTAGGTCGAATTCGCGAACAGACTCTTCTTCCAGTGTGGACAGTCTCTCATACGGTGCTTATTATCCTGACAGACATTCGGAACTTCCTAAAGCTCCTTCAAATTGTCCATTTTTACTGACATTGCGAGGTTTTGATATCAGAAGAGACAAACTTTATTATTTGATTGCAGACGATATCTGTGTATTGGGAGGTTTGACACAACCCACGGGCAAAGCGCCTTCCATTTTACTAAATGCTCCCGATGTACTTGCTCAGCACTGTTCGCTGTGTAGACGGAAAATGCAAGCGAGTTCTAAGTATAGTGACAGTCACCAAATAGTGGAGATCGAACCCGAACCGGGGGCTAAAGTAACCGTGAATGGATGGGCTGTGTATTCGAGAATAGTATTGGCGTCGGGTGACCTTATTACTATTGGGGACCATTATGTTTTCTTATATAAGGACATAACTGCTGGTCAGGACATACCTATGGAACTGCCCTGGTTACAGGACTGCACTAGAACGCATAGTCCCCAAACGTCCCCAGTTGAGTTTTCGTCCCCAGAAGAGGACGATAAAATATTTGAATTTGGTGCGAAAACTCGCCGCGGTGTAAAAGACGAGTTTAATGGTAGAACAATTAAGCGACGTAAACCAAAAATGCTAGAGAAATGGCGGTTAAGTGATGGCTCGGTGGATGGATCGCCGCCTAGGTTTGGTTACTCTAAAGACAGTGAAGATGATTTGATACGGGCTGTAATTACAATAGCTGATCCGTTCGAAGATTCTTACAAACTCACCCCAGCCTATTTGTACTCCATGTGTCTGGACTATTCATTGCAAACATATGGTTTATCCCACACCAAGAAACTCTTATTCCGTATTCTCGCCTGTTTAAGGGATATAACATTGGTAAGTACGCTTTAAATATTTTCTGTATCTCATTCTGATGACACCTAATGTTCACACCATTTTCATTGGACAGATACTGTCCCTAATAGAGCTCCACGTTTAGACTGCTCTAGTCTGACCATGCTTGACAATGACAGTCATAATTTCATCTACAAGTAGTACTCCAATATGGGTATAATCAACCCCAATGAGTTCATTATTGATGTGTGGGAGCCAAGTCCTAGGTTAATCGACACTATGCCTTATAGCATTCATTGCCATAGAGGAGTTTTTACTGGCTGTATATGCAAATCATTTAGCTTTTGTCTGATGCCAATGTAGACATTTTTAAGACATTGTAAATCTTATGTAGTTCTGCAGTTTAAAGTTTGAAGACAACCAGGCACGCGTCTTGTCAAGATAAGCAAAAGAGTCTGGGAAAGTGATATTTAAAACCGGTATTACTGCTCGTGGAAAGAGGCCATGTGAGTGCTGATATAGTAAAACCTTATCAGTGATCCTCACTTCAGATGACTGATGACATGACCTCCGGGAAAAGATTAAATTTGGAGAATAGTTCCTGGGGGCTTTTGTAAAATGAGTCGTCTACATGTTATGATAATACGGCACATTATTTGATTATTTTCTACTGAAATTAACACATCAATGCACGAATACATAAAAATAACCCAACATGTGTGTGTATATAGCATGTGGAAGGCGATACGTGGCGTGCCTTGAGGTTTAATATGGTTAAGCTTTGATTTATAAAAACAGAATCGATCACAAAATGTTTATCATTAAATAATTTTGGTACACGATAGATTAAGTTTATGACAAAATAGGCAATATTTGAAAGTGTATCTCACATGGAACTGACGGTCCCATTCTGGCATAGCCCTGCTCGCCACTGATCAGAGAATTTGTTTATATGTTGATATATGTTCGTGTTGATTTATATAATAAATGGAATACTTCACAATGTATATTGAAAACCATCAATATCACTGTCGCAATGTTGGAAAGGGTGGCCCTCTATAGGGGCAGTGAGGACGTCTCATGGGTTATCCTCTCAACCAATCAAACAAGTGATATTTATGGTAGTCAAATTGTGCCGTGTAACACCCTATACATCTTTTAGATGGCTTTTTAGATTTGTACGTTTAAATTTCACCCCATCCAGAATTAATGCAGCCAAATCGTTACTCCAGACGACATGTCTGAACATCCTTCGACACTTTCCGTACCGGTATAGTGATTTGGATGTTCAGACATGTCCAGCTGGTTGACAATAACATGGTGTTTGTGAAGGGGGATTTTGGAATAGCTTACTTGCAATGCTACAAGCTTCAGCTACTATACGTAGGCCTGACACATTCACAAGTCGAAAAAGTGTAAGATGCTATTTGTGTCAATTAGACTGTATACATGCTTTGCAGCACGCAAATAATACGTCCACCCAAATGATCTAACTAAACAAACATAGACTGATTGCTCACTTCCTTCACCCTTGAAATAACGGTGAACTCTCCTAATTTGGCCCAACAATGACTACATTGCATGCCAAACATTGGCCTGTGTACACGAGGGCTTTGCGCCAATGTGAGAATCGCCCTTCTTAAGAACAACTTTCCTTCTAGGGTTTGAAGAAAGAGACCTAGTCATTGTCAGTTGATATGTTACGGGAATAATTATCCTGCTAAAGTGTTTCACAACTAAAGGGTGTACATGTACTTTAACATTGCGTATTAGATGAGTAGTGGAATTAAAAAACGATCATTTCATTTTGTCACAATACTTCAGATCCACTTAATGTTAAAGAAAGGCAAGGGTTGAAATGTTGAAGATATTTGGTCAGAGATTATTTTTACATTTTTGTCCAGCTTGTCATTTAACACAATGTTAACCTATGGGAAACTATACCGGACACTCTCAATTTTTGCCAGACATGACCTGGAAATTTATATAAATTTCTCGCCCTTAATGGGCGTTTTACCTTAGAAAAAATAAAACGTGTTCAATATACATTTATTAACATTGTAAGACAGTATATCATAACATTGTAGTTGTCATCACCAGGTGTATACATCCACGTATTGTTGAGACGGGCGACGAACAATTGAGGAAAATTAAACAAAGGAGTTATTTAAAATGTATATTCAATACTGTAATTGCAGTGCTTTGTAGAGGATTATTTTATAGACATGGAAAAATGCTAAAAATCGAGATTCAGCTCGATTTAAACTTTAATTAGAAAATCAAATCAAGTTATATCATCGATTTAAACAAATACAATTAAAGCCCCCTCAAGTTAATATTACTTCTAAAGTAAACATTTTGAATTTGACTCATGTTTTACAAATGATACATACACTTTGCTCACAACTTTGTGTGACTTTATATTTGCAGGTTACGTAACCTGAAACATAATCATAACGGCTCGTCATTCATTACACGTTTAATATGACTTAACGTCTATCATTCAGTTATCCCATTTTGACTCAGTGTTAACAATTTCCAAGATGTTACACAAAAAAGTTTTTGACAAATCCTGGCTAAGCACCATAGACATGATATAATCTCCGTATTGCATAATACAGCCTAATGATTAATGTGTCTAGTCTCTGTGGAATTCTATAGCCAGCGTGTTGATTGAACATGCTAAAGACTCACTGTTAAATCACATATGACTCTTGTGGCGTGTTTAAAGCTCTACAACTATTCCTTAAGTCCAACACTCTTATTATGTGACAATGATAGCATCACCAGACTACAAAGCATAGTTTACGGGGTTTTTTTTTTTTAAATTTTGTTCTAGAGAAAATGGGCACATTTTTTGTGTCGTTTTGTGCTAACGTTGTTTTGACTGCGGTACATAAACGTGTGGTTTGAGCCACGGTTGACAGTAATACACATCTGGCACTTCGTGAGGAAAAACACAGGGTTATGTCTGGTCTCGTGAGAAGGCTAGTTTAAACCGGCTCCTTTAACAAGATGAGCTGACTTCTTCATATGCAGTATTTGTCTTCGAGCTCCTGCTATGTGGCTATTTTATCATCTGTGCTACTTCTGTTCGAATTCCTGGCTGTAATTCCCACGTCTGAGGTGTTTCTGTTTAGTGACACTCCTGTCCAGGTGTTTGTTATGGGCAGGACGATCACTATTGTGATTTCCGTGTGTGTGTTCATCCCAGTGGTCCCACCCATGTTCACATCACTCTACCACAATCGATCACTTACTAGCACTGGCGGTTTTACACAGATCAGCAAATTCCAACATTTTTTTCGCTTTGATTAGCGAGCTCACGATTTTTACCTCTATAAAGTTACAATTCCAATGTGTTATAAATCTGCAAGTTGCCAAGTTCGAAAACCCATGATAGAAAAGATTGATAGCAATCTAGAAAGTTCAGAATATATGTTAATGTTAATATAACCTAATAGATAACGACCCAACAGATGAGTGGGAGTAAAAATAAGACAATTATTTTTGCAGTTATTTTCAAAGGGTTAATATAGTAACAATAACACATGTTTCAAGGAAAAGAAGGACTTCGTTCAAGTTAAGGTGTTGCTTTTGGTCGATTTTCAAAACACCCGTTTTATTTAGTCTCTTATGCAGAAGAAATTAATCTGTACCATATATATGTATATACTTTTAGAAAGCTCGAATACTTAGGAAAACATATATGTGAATGTTATGAAAATGCAATTATTATTTCAAAAAAATTGCATGCAAATTGAGTAAATATCAACAGAAAAAATAGACTGCATTTTTCATGGATTATTTCTCGAAGTGCAATAACGATAAGACTCAATAAATTAGTTGACCGAATAGAATAGTCCTTGATTTTTTGTTGTTGAAATTTTGATTACAACGATCCCAGAG
>JAVFBX010122782.1:0-15813 GCA_034783855.1 Mopalia kennerleyi
TTTCTCGCCTTTTACGATCGGCCGAGGAAGCCGAGGGAGTATTCTTCTGGACTGGCCAACCCGCTCCCCCACGGGGCTATCGTTCTCGAAACTCATTCAAAATCGTTTGTTTTTTTCTAAACGTTTTAATGTTGGTTGTCATTCTTAAGGCTCAGTAAAAGTTTTCTGTTTTTCTCGAAGTTCATTTTTTCTGGTAATATTCCATATTGAGTTTGATTTGTTGTTTGTTTGTTTGTTTTTTTAGTTTGTTTGTTGCTTTACATGCATAACGCCTTACTCTGGGGAATTCCACATAAACTATGAATTTCTTTCTACAATCATATGTTGTGTATCGTTGTCTATCATATGACAATGGCATTATCTGGTGTATATGACGCGTTAACCTGGTTAGGTTTTTTTTTGTTTTTTTTTAATAGATATTACTGGTGATGAACATTGTCTCTTACCCAGTATTAGTGTATAAACGAAAATCAGGAACGTATTATTTCCCCGGATGGACCCAAGCTGTTGGCTGGTCACTGGCAATTCCTGGACTTTTATGTCTACCTGGTATGATGCTATATAAGATAAAAACTACGCCAGGTACATTCTCACAGGTAAATTAACCCCACCAATAACCATCTACATACAAGTAGTTACTTAGTTAAACAGAATATATATTGTCGTCTTTGTTTTATTCATAACTTGTTATACATTTATATATGAAATGCAATAAACATACCATCCTATAAAAGACTGCGTCTAAGTCGCATGGCTCATTACAGTGCAAATTTACAGAAACCCACAGGTTAATTGCTCCGTTTGGTGTCGATTTACTGCTGACGTATGGTTTTCGAAAACCATTCGCGCTACCACAGAGCTAGAATGCCAAAAATTACCTTTTTTATTGTACTTAAATCCATTTCGTTTCAGCAAAAAATGGAACATTATTTCCTGGGCACTCCAGCCATTTATTAGATTTGGGACTTTAATTCACTTCAAGCCATTTAAACTCAGTAAATCTCAATATTTTCTACAAATTTGAATGCACAAACAACTCTTCATGTCATATATTAAAAGCTTGTTTTTTGTTATTTATTTCAGAGAATCCGTCATTTGTTACAACCTGATTTTACGGAGGTTCAACGTCAAAGAGATCGAGGAATTCTGGGTTGTAAAGAGGAAGGCGAGAGCGGGATTATTCTGTCTCAGAAAATCTGAGAAACGTCAACACATTAATATGTGATTGGAGAAAAAAACAGCTCAAGGATATTTTTTCCGCTGACCCCGCTATCGCCTGCCCATTTATGACCTATATCCCGGGAGTCATTTACTGCCAGGACGTCGCCATTCGTACGAGATCTTCGACATGTGCGGCCATCCCCATCTTGGGACCACCCCTATACATATTGCTATATATATTTATAAAAGCATCACACTGGCACAGGGATGTAGATCAATTAAAATCGATAAATCAATATTATGTTATAGATAACTTCCAGAGACAAGTTTCTTAATTACCCTTACTCTCGAGTATTGTCATGGGTAACCTATGGGCATCTCGAGAGAAGGTTATGACCATTAATATGATGTATAAAATATAGTCCAAAATGTAGCTAACAAGAGCATATATATATGTATATACAGGATACATGTATACAATTAGACAAAAGATGATCTGATGTTTCGTCGTATGCACATATTTACAGAGTTCATCTATGTATACCATAATACATCAGAAAACTTATGAACATATATACAAAATACACATATACATTTAGACAACAGATTACTAGTGCTTTAGTGGAAACAAATATCGTGTGGAGACCTCATCCATAATAATATTAATGGATGATAGATAACAGATAAGTTTTTAGTTTGGATTTGAACAAAGACAATGATTGACATGATTTTAAATTGTTGGGTATTTTGTTCCATTCTTTGGGCCCTGAAATCCGACATGTACGAAGAGATAGATTCGTTCTGTGGAATGGACGATATAAGTTGTGAGTAGCTGCTCGTGTGGGGTACAAATGGACATCAGCCTGCTTTGTAAAATAATCCCTAAGACATGGTGGAAGAAGATAAGGACTGTGAATGAATTTGTGAGTCATCTGGGTGATTTGAAAAGTGTTGATGACGGATAAAGGTAATAGTTTATACTCGACGAAAAGGGGAGCAGTGTGTTCATATTTGCCAGATGAGGTTATTAATCGGATAGCTTGTTTTTGGAGACGGATTAAAGGAAGAAGGTGGGACTGGAATGTATTTC
Source organism: Mopalia kennerleyi (assembly GCA_034783855.1). Classification (NCBI taxonomy): domain Eukaryota; kingdom Metazoa; phylum Mollusca; class Polyplacophora; order Chitonida; family Mopaliidae; genus Mopalia; species Mopalia kennerleyi. The sequence continues at coordinate 2,252 of JAVFBX010122782.1, forward strand.
CCCATACTGCATTACAGTATGTAAGGAATGGGTAGATCAAAGAATAATAGAGTATGTACATACATTTTTTGTTTAACAGATTCCTAATATGTCTTAAAAGTCCTATATTGCGAGATATTTTTTTACAGATTTCATTAATATGATTAGTCCAATTAAGTTTGTTGTTAAATATAACTCCAAGGAATTTAAAATAAGTGACCTCTTCCAGATTTTCATTTATTAAACTAAGCGTTAAAGATGATAAATTGTGTTGAAATTGGTTGTTTTTATTGGTACGTTTGACTGGTTTTATAAATAAGTACTTAGTTTTCCTTATATTCAATGACAGTTTATTACAACAGAGCCAGGAATGTAAATTATTTATTTCATTATTAAAGTTAAAAAAGAGTGTTTCAGGGTTGTTATGGGCATAAAACGCACTGGTATCATCAGCAAAAAGAAATATATCAAGAAGTGAAGTACAACGAGCTATATCATTTATGTATATGAGAAATAAGAGAGGACCCAATATGGACCCTTGAGGGACTCCTGTAATTAGTATGCGGAAAGGAGATTGGTGACCGTTTAGTACTGTGCAGTGCTGTCTGTTACCAAGATAGCTGTGAAACCATTGGACGGACGAATTGTGGAACCCATAGTACTCAATCTTTTTTAACAGAATTCCCAAACAAAAATGCTGCCGTAGTTGTTTTTACGCATATAGTGGTGATTAGCATCAGACTAAAGTGTCAAAAGTGTCCAGTGACATTGCAACAGAAGCTTTAAGAATATGCCGCTTTGACCACACTGGAAGACTCATTAGTCATTTTATACTGCGAGTATTTGCATAAACCTATCTATTACTGAGTTATTGAATCATTTCAGTCTAATTGTTATGTAAATAAATTTTTTTTAATTTTATTTTTTAAATTTTTAAAAATTTTTTAAATTTTTTTTTTAAATTTTTATTTTTTTTATTATATAAATATGTCCTGATATTATGTTAAAGGATATACTAAATTGAATCCAAAGTCGTGGCGTAAATCATTCCTGTGTAGGAGTGGCACACGCCAATAATCTTAAACAACAACAACAATGTGAACGTACAGAAGTCCTGCTGGCAAGTTGGTTTTTAGGCTGTTTTCAATTTAAACTAATAATTCGTAGAGCAAGTCTATAAAACTAAGGGTTTTCAGGTCATGCCAGATGTTTCATCTGACTTAAGATTCTTATTCCTACCCCTGGATATGGATTTTTGGTCTACAATGTGCAGAATGTTTAGGTTGTAACATGATCGTCTGTAGATTGTTCGTTTGTTTGATTGGGGTTAACGTCGTACTCAAGGGTATTTCACTTATATGACGACACATTGTCCACTTCACACTGTTCCTTGCCCTATTATGGTGGAAACCTAGTAACCTACATGTAGTAAATTAGTGTGTCCAGAAATCCATTGATATGGACAAAAGTGTAGAAAGACACAATACTATTAAATATATAATGTTATTTTTGTTATGACATGCTGACAGTGTGTACATTGAAGGTAGAGGAAGCTCACCTGGCCACTAGAACACCTGCTTTCAACCGATGCTAGCTGGGATCCCACGGTGGTTCGGAGTTAAAGTCTACCGTGCGGTGTGAGCCCTCAGGACTGGCTTTGCTGATGAACACGCCCTGAATAACAACAACAACAACAAACTCTTACAAACTAATCACAGATAATCAACAGGTTATTTCTGTTGACTCTTAATTGCTTACACTGATCAATGTCTTGTAAAAAATTTAAATTAAATGAAATCACTAAATTCATGTGGTATGGAATAACAGATAGACATATTAGTTCATTTCTATTTTCTGATTTATGCCAAAAATCACGAGTGTAGCTTAAACGGTTTTTGAGAAAACAGCGTTGAAAACTTTCCTATCGACAACAAATGAAGTGCTAGAATTCGGGCAGAAACCATCCGGCTGTACACTGACAATACACTGAATCACAATTTTCAAACTTAAAATTAAAGGACTTCTTATAGGAATTTCTTTATAATTGTTTCACTAAATGCAGGCTAATAATGTGAATTTTCGTATTAACAAATAAAAGGGGCCGACCTACCTTAAATGAGATAATAAAAAAAAAGATAATAAAACAATTAAAGAATTCGTTGAGTATAGATTTTAGCATTATGTATGTTTTTAATGAACTACAACAACCAGGTCCTAGAATTTGATAATTGCCACACATTTAAAACTATCGGGTGCAGGCTTACGCCTGAATATGATTTTACCAGGCCTTACAGCGATCTTCCGAAATGCCATTAAAATGCTTTGAATGCTTTGTTTTAAGGATGGGCAACCTCTTCTAGGGTCTATTTTTTTTATTTCTCTATTAGAACATTCTGTTTTATACCCTGCAGTTAATGAAAAAATTATATACAAATTCCAGTTAAAAGTCATTTAATTTAAGTTTGTAAATTGTGATTCAGCTCTTTGCGAGTGTACAGCTGGATGGATTTTGCATGATTTCTAGTACTTCGTTTTTTGTCAAAATTGATTTTTTTTTAACTCTGTTTTAACGAAAACCCTTTAAATTACACCAGTAAAATTCGGGATGCCTACTAGTGACATAATAATCTACTAAAGCGTATCTCAAATGTTTTTAATTCTGCATACTTTTATTATTAGTCACCTTTTAATGCAGAAAGTCCAATTTTTATAATTGATTTTAGGAAAATTGCCAAAGGGATAACTAGGAATTTAATCACAATTTTCAAATTTAAGATTAAATAACTTCTAACTATAATTTTTATATAACTGTTTTACAAAATGCAGGACAAGAAAGAGAATGTTCTTATAATCAACTAAAAAAAATTTTTTTTTTTAAATTAAAAAAAAAACTATTTTGGCCATCCTTACACGGCTCCATTTTCTTTTCTTTAACATGCTAAATCAGTTTTAAAACACTTAGAACTTATCAAACTTAAAGTAAAGATAACTCTTGAAATAGAAATGATATTTTATTTTGTGCCGGTTAGTCAGCTGTTTTACCCCCAGCTGAGAGTCGCAGCAGCTGTGATTAAAGTGAACATATTAATCTTCTTAATTATAAAACAATGGTCAGACAAACCATGTGATATCTTTTTCTTTTGACGGTACGATAGCAAGGCGATTTGTGTGTATGAGTTGTTTTAACGGATGCTTTGTTGATCACTTAATTTCAGGGTGAGCAGATTTCAGCCAACGCTTGTATATGCGCACTATCTAAGGTTTTGATCTTAAACGTTACTCTTCGAATGCCCTTTATTTCACACTTACATCAATTAACTCCCCACTGTGCCGCCAATAATGCTGGCGCTTCAGTGGTTTACAATCCTATAAAAAGGGTGCGATTGATCAAATATTCATCAGTTTGCTGTAAACCCGTCCATTGACAAAGACTGGCTCAAAATTGCTTTACAGAAAGGATCAGCATGAATACGTCTGTCCAGAAAGAAATATCCCTCTATTCAAACGTCAGAAATGTCCTCGGTAAATGTCGAAAATTGAAAAGGACAGTGAAAAGTGTCATGGGGAAACTTCTGTCGAAAAAATCCAAGTGTTACCGATTACCACAGGTATGAGGCATATAGGTCGAACACCTAATACGTGTATTCTTGTCTAGCTATATAACCTATTTTTGTTTGATTTGATCGTCTTAATTGACAAGTTAAAAGATAAAAAAGACAATTAGCATAACATATACAACTTCCGCTTATAACTCTCAGAAGCCGTTTGAACAGATATATATAATATACACAAAATGCGCTTCCTAGCTGCATGGTGGCTATATTTCTTAGCCAGTACGTATTATAACAAACAATTACGAAACATTTTTTTTTCTTGCAGTGTCATCAGCCAAATGATAACACGGAGAGGTCTGAGTGTAACATTCCCCGCGACACCAGAGGAACATCTCAGTTGAACAATGTAACAATTGAGCATCAGAAACAGAGCATCATCAAGGGCTCCTTGGGTCCGTCACGTGAACAGACTGATCTGCCACAGGTAAACAGGATATTTTTTTACCAAATCATCTCAATAATGGTGTCATACAATCTAATGTCTTGGTGAGTGTTTTAAACTGACAATATCCTAGCGCTGCAGTACATGTTCTACAAAAGACATCCGCTGTGCCAAAAGAGAAATTGTAAGTACATGTGTACGGAAATCATCTCTGCATATTTCCCAATATATTGAAACTTTCACTTTGATTTAATGTCAATGAGAGCAGTTACTCATCAATATTATTTCGTTTCTGTTGCAGACAAATACTGTGACCCAGTCACAAATAACATCAACTTTATGTGAAACAAGAGTGGATATTTCACAACCAGACTCTGAAATAACTGAAAACCTCGTGACCTCATCCGTGTTTAAACAATTGGATGATGTCGATCTAACGGTAAGTTAATTGAATCATCTCAATCGGACACGTCTGTCACATCTGAGTTACTGACAGAAAGAAGAATATAGCCTTGCTGCTAGGATATGAGTTAAAAGAACAACACAATTATAAAACGATCAACGGGGTTAGGAGTTCCCCAAATGAAAACTGGTGGATACTGAAAATAATATTTGGGAAACCAATACGGTTTCTGTTTAGCTAGTTTTTGTTTAGCTAATACCCACTAGATAGAGACATATGGAAGTGTCCCAAAATATTTTAACTTTGGTTTTTATAAGGCGATTATTTATTTTGTCATAAAAAAAATGTCTTGAAAAGACTATACATGTATAATACAATTGCTTTCACTTCAAATTATTAAATTAACACACATCCTGACGATGTCTGCTGTATGGCTGCTGTGTCTTCATAGGACTACTATTGTGTACAAACGTTAGAAACAGTAATAGATTCTCTTTAATTACTTTATGTGGTATAATAATCAATTTTATATTTATTCCCCCCGCTCCCCAGGTATCTCGATTGAGTGACTCAAGTTTGGAAATAATTTCTGAGAAGCTCACTCGCGGATGTCACACAGAGCTATCTAAAGCCAGGTAAGTCGTATAAAAGCCGCAAGATTAATTACACCCGGTTTTATTGATATTTTCTGACATATAATTACTTATTGACGTCTCACTGAATAAGTGAAAATAAATAAATAATTCACATGAATTGTGTTCAAATGTTAGTCAGTACGATTAAAGCTCCAAATGATTTACTTTGTCTTAGATATAACTTATAAAGTATTTAACAATATAGGTAACAAGAACATAGAAGATATACAGTTAACTAACCGATGATTTACTTTTTACCTCGATAGAGTTTTATTTCGCTGGGTTGTGGAGAGAGATTTAAAACGAGGGAGAACCAACCGGAGACAATGCTACCACAGAATATTCAACACTTTATGCAGGTAAGTCTTAGTCTGTCTTAATTATGCCGTATGTATATTCTTTTTATTGAACATGTATCCCATTTATGCGAGATTAATTTAATCCAAACATGTACACTGAAACATCAACAAAACTCAGTGTGAAAGAGAATGTTGCAATGCATACAAACTAAAAGTAATTTATAATAATTGAATGATATTTTCCTTTCTCAGATTTTCCGGTTTACGATGTGAAATAATTGAAGGTTATTCGAAAGGTGCCGGATATTTACCAGGCATGTCCTTTGAGGGAAACAAGTTCCGTAACACGTGGACTGCTGTTTCCATTAACAACCAATGGCGTTTCGTGAACTGCACATGGGCTGCTCGTCGTAGAACTAACTATCACGTAGACTCAGTCGATGAGTTCTACTTCCTCACAGACCCGAAAGATTACATTTATCAGCATTTCCCAGATAACCCTAGATGGCAGCTTCTACAAACTCCAATTACAATGTCGGACTTTCTAAGATTCCCGGTATTAAAACCTGGCTTCTTTAAACAAAGACTTGCTCTAAACCCTCACCAGGGGGCCGTTATGTGCTCCGCAGAGAATAACATAAAGTTGAAAATTGAAGTACCTCATGATGTAGATATAGCTTGTTGTCTCATCAGAAAGGACATCGCAGGCAAGAGTTTTGACAACAGTGTCACATTGTTCTGGGAAGAAAACAAAGCTGTGCTTGTATTGGAAACTCCATCGAATGAGGATCAATATCTTCACGTTTACGCGGGTAAGACAGGCAGTCAGCTGGAGATTGCTTGTAACTTCATTCTTACACCAAGAACAGGTATACATGAACATATGCTGTAAATAGAACAAAGTCTGAGTATATATTTTTTTATTACGGAGAAAGAATTGTTGGTTGCTCCGCCGGGATATTGAATGACATTGACTTTTTTCGAAGACGATGAAAAAACGCATCCTTCGATCTACCAAATGATGACACGTGACTGCTTCTCCCGATCCTCGCTTGAAGAAATTGCATATTTTCGTTTTCAACAATTCTCCCGTCGAGGGCTCTCATAGTGCTATTTAAAATGTTAATGTACTTTTGGATTCATTTGTATCACTGATTTCCATTTAATGTTATGAATTATTTTAGAATAACAATGTTTTAAAAAAATTATCACAGTTGTGTTTATATTTCTTTACTTCTTCTATAAACCAGAAACAGTCTTTGCATATTAGATGCAAACTGTCCAGGGATTCCACATTTTAGTAGTCTATTTTGATAACAATGCATCAATGTGTATCAGGCATAAGGTGTCAATTTTTACAAAGAGCTTTGAGCTCTGTTGGGCAGAACTCCTCGTTCCAGTTTTAACACAGTTCGCCATCTATATTAGAAAAATATAGACGGGTTGCCTTCTGGTCAAGGTATTCCTATATGTCTACAACGTGGATTCTGTCAATGACGTAGGTCTTTCTAATGGATTGTGGTAACGTCATGTTACACTGCAGTAGAACCCATTCTAATTTTCGAAAAGAGCTCATATGAAATTGGTTACAATTCGACTGGGGATGATGTACAAGCTTACAATGGCAGGTGACGTGGCTCTGGTTAACAGCGTGAACGGTTTATTTCAATGTTGATTCCAATGGGTTTCCTATGGGCTAGGAATTAGCTCTGGTAACAAAGATTGCTTTATATATAAGTTTAGAAAAATAATTACGTTTCAGACGGCACCCGCTGTATCTCGATGCGTCCTGCCTGAAATTGCATATACTTATGTCTATATCTTGATGTAGTCTATGTCTCCTTAATATATAATCTTATAGGAGTAGAATAATGAGCTCACAGATGCCGTATTCCCCGACAGGAACCGATTCCATAGAGCAATTCCGAACTAAAAGAAACATTTGAAGGAAATGATTTACACGTTTATATTATTTATCCTGGTTGTTTTGTCTACTCCTAAGTATTATACTTTATAATAAGCTTCCGAACAGCTTAATTAATTTTGACATAGGTCGAAACATATTTTGTGGAATCAGTTGTAGAATTAGTTGTATGTAAAAGGGTAAAGACAAACACCAAGTCTTTTTAAACACGGTCTTCATTAACATCTAATACATATGTCCGTCGTATGAGTGTGTACGTGTGCATACGAAGTCAATCGAATAAACTCGATTAGTTGAGTTGAGCAAATTGTTCTGTTTCTTTGGATGAGTCTATAAGTCGTACTTAACGTTATTTCACTCATATGACGATGTGGCAACAAAATGTAGAAGGGAAACGACACCCGATGTCACAAGTAAAATACAGTGACCATCCAATCGCAATAGGCAAACAAAAATGTCAAAGCAGGTCGCCTGATGATCCTTATCTCGGACAAGCACCATGGCAACATGAAACTCTTTCCAACCTCCTGCGTTCTATATTGTTTTTGAATTTCTGTCGGTAGCTGTTTCGTGTTAAAGACTTCGCATTGGACAGGATTCAACCAAGTTCTTCAAAACAATATGGCCGTTTTTGCATATAGTTTCACCATGATTACATGAACATGATAACTTGAAAACAACTTTAGGGATTTGCATAAAATTTAGAATATACCTTCATCCTGTTGCGGTAACGGATGATATTGTATTTTCATGAAATTGAGCGACAAATATTTTTCCGCCATCGCGTTATTTTACATTATTCCCATCTGTAAGCGCTGCGATCTCCAATTAACGCATACATTTTGGAGTTCTAACTCCTAATGGATAGGACCGCATTTCAAGTAATTCCACAAGCAATTTGTCCACATTTGGTGAAAGCAACAATCTTCATATCCGTATGTGTTGTTAACACGATAGCATGACAACAAATTATCCCAAACACATTGAACCTGAAATGCCTCGTCACTCACCTGTAAAAAAAGGTATGAATGGATTCCACATTTTAACTTGTTCCAGTATGGACACCACTACATATTTGACAATATATACAAGTCTGCATGTGTTGAGAAAACTAAATATACGGCCAAAACAAAACAGAATGTTAAATTCAATTTGTAATTGTGTTCTTCTACTTTTGCAACAATGGATGAGATTGCATTCCACCAAATGCTGTACACTAAAAGCGCTCATATCGATCATTTGACAGCTTCGGCTACACATGTTAACCATTTGATAATTATTGCTTTAACAAAATTCACGGATTAATTTCAAACTTGTACATATGCACTGTGTGTAACCTCTTTCTGTTTGAAACAAGGATTGTATTTTACATCATTTTTATATATTGTAGTTTTGTTATTGTGGTAAATAACATGAAAATGCTAACTTGAAAATAAGTTTGTAGATTGTCTTCAAAATTTTCAAGATTGTTTTGCAACACAGAACTCAGGCCAACATGAAACAATCAATTTATCCGTTACTCTTAAAATACAGAAACTGTTTCCCAAAATAAGTTGGAAAATGTGACTTAAACAGAGCTGAGAGCAAATTTTATATCCCAACTAACCTTAAGTAGGTGAGCTACAGCTACCGCTTGTGGTCATTTATCGGGCATGATTATTCCCGTTATTAAAATAAATTGTGTTTTGACTTTGAATGACCTGTCAAATGGTCCCAATTAAGGCTGTGAAAGTGGATATGCTCCTGCTGAGCAGCCTGCAATCTTGTTGATTAACAAACAATGGCGGGTTTTGGGCAAGTTCCTACCCGTATCTTAAAACACAGCTCATCGCTTTGATTATTCTAATAGAGCAGTATTGTAATGTCTAAGGAACTGCACGGAAAATATCGATGGTTAGTAAATCTTTATACTTTGTTACGTTGTTGTAATTGGCTCTGTATAATTTAAATTAACTGTCAAAGGCATGTAGAACTCGAAATACGCAAATTTTTATGAGACCTTTTCCTGAAACTCCGGTCGATAAAGCTATATAATTCTTATTTCATATTTCGTGTTGTTCTCTTTATTACAACGATGACGGTAGAGGTATATATTTAATTATTCATCAAGGACGAAACTTGTTCAACAGTGTGACACCTACATGTAGATGTAGCTGACGTTAATGTGATATGCCTGATCGAGATTCATTGTCTCTATTGTGTATTATTACTGTAGAGAGAAAAACCTATGCTTGCCCCGATCGGGTTACGAACTATGGTTAACTATATGCAATAATATAGTTTATACACCTTGACATTTTATCTGATTTTGTTGCAATGGCTACGTGCAATTAAGCGGCTTGACACATAATGTAGCTGTTTCCAGAACGAATCACTAAATCTCGATAATTGGAGTTAGCTACTTTTTCGTGGCCACCGTACAGGCCAATGTGCATATTATGAAACCTATAATATATTTTTATTGTACATAAATAACATTTTGCTTGATTAAACCTGAGGTATATACCTCACTTTCCGAAGGCATTTCGTGATTAATTCGTCTACAGATTAATCACTCTGGCTTGTGATGTCCTCTTATAGAAACACATGAATCGTATGTAATCAATATCTCTTTAACAAATACTATTATCGCTTTCCCAGGTTGTTCAGTGGACAGTTTCTCTAACCTCCGCTGTTTAAATTGACTTGAAAAGATCCCCACCCCATCCAGATCAGCGGGTAGTCCTAACAGAAGAGAATCATGGACAATCAGTAAGTTTAGTACATATTTCAACATTAATTCTTCAAAACGATACATATTCATCTGCGTTCAAAAGGCATGCCATCCGAACAACAACATTTCATGGTTATATAAAGATTCGCGTGTCTTGCCCTAAAATATATTGTGACAATTGTAGTATGTTATATTCATTCAATACTTGTCACTGAAACCAAGATTTATATAGAGTAATTGTGAAATGTCTTACAATCAATCACACTGGTACAGAGGCGTCCATCTCTCACAAAGATTTATTATAGAAAGCAAGAGAAACAAAAAAGAAATGCAATGATCTACCGATTCAGGCGAACTTTCCGCTGTATCAGACTCTTCAGAGAACATATTCCTTTGTTAATTTATATTTCTTTGAAATACCAGTTTTCAGGTTGATTTCTATACCATGTACAGGGTCATTAGCTGCTTTCAAGAAGTAGGTTAACAATAACAGCTCGATAATAAAATCTACTTAGAAACTATCTCTGGGCGTTTATTTAAGTTGTGGGGTGATTTATTAAATTATCATCATTGTGTCAGTGTGATAAATAGTTTTTCAATATAAAATATATTACAGCAGATTGGATGTATAGATTACGCGTAGGTCATATGAAGGGAACAATTACGCTACGAGTACAATATAAAATCTTGTTTTATTGCACTAAAAAGACTTTTTCTAATTACTTTTCAGGTCGTACGGGCTGATACAAGATAATCTGTCTAACGGCCAGCGATGCTATTGTGATGATGTGAGTATATATTCGTTGTTATAGGCAAAACGGTGGATACAATTTTCAGCTATCGTTAGAAAAGATTATATGATATAAATATTGTATGCATGTTTATAGAGAATGGACTATACACATTGTTCAGCCCAAGGCAGTTGGTGTTTATCGGGCGCGAAGCTCGAACTGGATATCAGCTGAAGCTCTTTAACTATTTTTTTTGTTAAGGCTTATATTGATTATCGAGACTTTACAAATCATTATCGAACATTGGCGAAACTAGGTCGGCCAATTTTTTTTAGCACCTTTAATGTTAAAGAAGGGGAGAAAACTTTGAAGAAGAAAAATGTCATGCTCCACACCGCAGTCTACAGCATTGTTATTGTCTGAAAAAAGAAAACTACAGGAATCATGAAACGCTCTGTCTTATAATGCACCCCGATATGTGATTACGACCGATCAGAACAAATCATGTTGACATGACGTAACAAATGTAGTTGATTAAAGTGCAAAAAATTGTGCCCCTTTCAGCCAGACGAGTACACAAAACAATGTTTTCTCAAAATCAGCTTTTGATGTGTGATTTTATATATAATTGCATATTTCCCAACAAGCCTTATACACCACACCAAGGATGATGGTGCTAATAGTCTGGGTCATTGGGTTTACTTTAAGAAGAGCAGATATACAATCGTACCAACTATTTCTATAAATTTTATTTGAAGTGAATGCAACAGAGTATGAGTGTTATCTTCGCGTTTAATCAATTAGGTTTTTTTAATCTGACCGATGGATGAATGCATTTATTTTTTATGAACATACTGGTTTTATTTTACAGGGATTTTCAACATGCTGGGCACAGGCCAAACAATTGGTTTTAGAAATCCAAAAGCCACACACTGCAGACCATAGCGTTTGTACATCAAGCCAGGATCATATTACTTCGTCTGATGAAATGAAGGTGAGATTCAGTGTAAACCCGTACTCACGAAAAGGACACAATCAAGATGGCAAACCAGAAGACCTGGGCTCTGAGATCAATGGGAGCAAGAAACGCGACACAACGGATGATTCCAAATGGGCATTTAATCAAACAGGAACACAATCGATCAAAGTTAAATTTAATAAAGACAATAGAACCGTGTCTTCACCTCACCAGGTCATGTCTTTGAAAACTAAAAGAGAACTTTTAAAGAAAAGACATTCAGACCCAACGATGCCAACATCGACAGTTATTCCTATTAGAAAGCCAAGGTCAAAATCAGAAGGTCAGATTTTCAAGGGCATTCCATCCTACGTCAGGAAGGCTTGGGAAAACATGTCAATAGATAATTCCGATGATGGGAGTCGCATTCAGGGCTTAGAAATAAAAACTACCAAGGCAAGCGAAACAGACTGTGCATTATCCAAAAGACGCAGTAGCTTCGAGACAAATAAAAAACCTGGACCTCCGGTCAACCTCGGTAAACTGTCTAGGCGAAACACAGATCCTGGGATACTGACTTACGTGGAAGAACGGGAAGCCACTTTGAGGTCATTGCGTGCAACGTCATTCTCTACGAAACAAACAATTCTCCAAAGAGTGTCCATTGCAAACGGGTTGAACTTCAGCGAAATTAGAAATAAATCAAACTGTTTTTCAAAGAAGGCAGTTTCTCTGATTGAGTCTTCAAATAGCAGATCATCCACCCCGTTGTCAGGTACGGGTAACCCTGAAACACTAGTGGACAAAGTCGCAAAGACTTTCCCATTACACATGATGATGACGACTGAAGACGCCATTTATGGTCTTTCTCATGCTTTGAATATCGCAAGACGGAATCAACACTTACTCGACAACGAACGGCTAATGAGTGAAAAATCCCAAATACCAGATCCCCGATTTCTCAGACTAGAATTATCCTTGTTACGATTAAACGATGAGCAAACCCAGAAAACATTTTAGTTATGTACGTACGGCACTGATGTATGACAAAACAGTGGCCAGTGGATTCAAATTCCCCAAAGTGAGAAAATAAATTCGTTTTTATTGTTCGTTTTTGATACCATATATGTTTTTCATTCATTTCTAAATATATCGGCACTTTCATTGAAATATCATTCGGAACCCTGTCTTACACATTTTATGATAATGTCTCATCAGCGCTGATATTTTCTTTTATATTAATTGAAGTAAACAATATCTTGAATTTAAATGTGTGTTTCCTTGATTTGAATTTCTTTATATATCCATAGTCAATCGGTAACAATCCTTAAACGGTGGATTAAGAAGTGGATATACACTTCAAATGATGCATGCGCCCCAGGGACCACTTTTACAGAACGTCGTACGACAAGAAAATATCGTACGATTAAATTTCGTCATGTTAAATTATAGCGTAAAAATACCGTACGATATTTATTTGTCGTACGACGTTTTGTGAAGGCGGCACCCGGAACGCAATCTTGGTTGGCCATCGATGTCTCCGATCTACATTTATGAAATTGCGACATTGACCCGACGTACCATTCAATCTTGTTTCATTTCACCTCTGTCGTTGTTTTAAATAGCATATATATGTCAAGGTCTTGCTAGGCCAAAGGGTAGATTTTGAGGAAAACATTTTTTCTAAGACCTATATGTCCCCGAAAATATACTCTGCCAATAAAGAAACGCATAGGTGAAATGTCAGAAGAAAGTGTTGAATTTTATAAAAAATATCGTTTCTTGTGAACAATGGCCATGGATGATTATGTTCCTCAATGCTTCTGGAATGGGACAACATGGCCAAATACACTGAAAAAAAATTAACACACGTTGTGGCGCGTTTCTTTGGAAATTCGTGTTAAGCGACATGAAATATTCAGAT
>JAVFBX010122893.1:0-15810 GCA_034783855.1 Mopalia kennerleyi
ACCACTATATCTCTCTTTAACCCCCCCCCCCCCCCCCCGAGAGCACCAGGGCACCACGAAGCTCCATCCAACTGCCGTCGACCCAATGCACAGAGCCGCTGCCATACATTGCTACAAACCAAATAAGTCACATGAGCACCCACAAATATTTATATGTTTATAGATGTTTTTCTGAACAAATTAGAGGCTTTCTGTTAATCAACTCCCAAATTTGTAGGTAACGTGTAAGTTAAAAAAAAATGACAACTTATAATAAGGATGTGTCAATGTGTTGTCAAAATGCTGATTTCTTTTTTCTTGAGTCTGCGGAATTAAGATTTGACTCAGGAAATGAAAAAAGCGCCTTGGATTTGCCAGATTTTGATTTGTTTCTGACAAAATGTTTCATGTCTTTCCGGGTTCTCCTTTCCAAACAGGTTCAGCTCTGATGCATCTATCCACTTCCCCTTTTCTGGGCATCTTTTCCAGAGCTACCTGAGTTCTAAAGTGTCTAAACACTGCATCTTTCTCTGCCTTAGACCAAGGTCTTTTCTTGGTTCTTCACTTTATGCTTGATAAAACAATAGTAATATATGTAATACTTAATGTAATAATTGGGTTTGAACAACATCAACAACAAAAAAAAACACTAGTTGAGTTTGTTAAAGTACGTAAGCCATTGTCAGTTATTGAAACAAAGGTAGGAGGTCTGTTTTGAATAATTAAAATCAATACATTTATGGCTCAACATATGCATCTGTCAAAATCACAATAGAAACTCGACATTGCTAGACTATAACGACTGTGGTTGAAATTAGTGTACCTTAACTTTCTTTCCACAATCTAACAAGAATCCTGCAATAGTCCAATGATTTGTCACTCTGATATCATTCAGTCTTTATATTTATAGCACCAGACAGGATACCACAAAATATATAGGTCTTTCTTTTCCCTATCATAAAATTTGAATAGTTAACGTTTAGTTAAAATGATTTAGTTTAATTGTAAATAGTATTTTCGTTATTTTGGGATAACGCTTTGAATAGATTCTAGTTCAGAAAATGTTGCAGGTTCAAACCTGTTATCCCAAAATAACGAAAACACTGTTAATCTTCACTTTCTAAGACACCAAAATTATTAATTCAATTGTTAATGTGTGGCTCGAAGGTTCCAGCAAGACCATACATACTTTTTTATTTCCTTTTTATTTGTACATTTACAATGCAATGTCAAGGAAGTAGGCGGTTTGGTTATATATTACTAAAGCGGTACTTCTCTAATAACATTACAAAAAACAACCAGTTGGAAGAAATTAATTCTTTAAAAGGGGTTCTCTTTAAGGCCTGCATGCTATATAATATGTTTTATCGTTTAAAAGAGTTTACAACACTGATCAAAATTGAATAGCTTAAACACATTTCTACCTTAGTTAAACAAACAATGGTTTCATGCGAACGTTAAACTGTATCTTTTACCACAAAGACAATTATTTAAATCAGTTTCATCTTCAGTATTAGTTAAAGTAAACAAAGGAACACATACATACATACATACATACATACATGATGCGTTATTTGCAGGAGCTAATGTTTCATGCTTAGGGAGAATTCAGTGAAATGGAATTCAGAAAGATGGAACAGTAAATGGAGTATGATTGCCTCTCGGAACTCCACTGAAAATAAATTAGGACAGTGCGGAGCAATCGTATTCTCGCAAGAGTTTCTATAATGAACCAAAATAATTACAACTCTCGTACGCCACGGTCAGATTATGAGACTGCAATAAATTATAACTATGTTTGTAATACTTGATTTTAGCATCAATCTGTTCAGGACAGCAAAGCACCATTCATGGAAATATGTTCGGATAGATTTGCATGCTGTTAATGAATAGTAACGTAACGATTCTGTCAAATGACTGTAATATCCAATTCTTTCGGCGCGTTCCGTCTTATCTTCGGTTTCTGTCGTGGGCTGCGAGGGCTGTTTTACTTCGCATTATTGTGATACTAAATTGCTAACATAAAAAGCAATTGTCTTTAGTCCTTGTTCTGGTATCACTTACTGCTGGAGTCGCCCTCTGGCTTTTGGCAGGTTGTTTGAAGAGTAGCAATGCTGTCTTTTCTTAGCACTGAGGAAGATTACCTTTCCAACTTTATGAAAACACTTCACATCGCGGTTGTGCTTGTGTCAATTATCGTTGGAAAACACGCCCGTCATATAAGTGAAATACACTCAAGTACAGCGTAAAACACCGTTTAATCAATCAATTACTGTTGGAGTACATTGTAGCCATACAAGGGAAATTCACTCCGGCACGGCGCAAAATACCCGCCAATCAAACAATAAAGTGGATATTTAAGCCTTTATTGTGACATTGCTCCCAGCATCGTGTCCCTGGTAAACTGTGTCTTGACATCGATCAGTTATGTGATTTGTAAATCAGATAAAACACACATCTGGGACATATTGTTGTGGACTTAGGTCTACACATAATGGGACTTACTTTTTCCGAGTTTATACCTATTTGGATAGCAATCCATAGACATGAGAAAATTGTTCTGCTAATCACCGAGCAAGATGTTAGAACATTCGACTAAATAAGTTAATGCACGGACTAATCTATATCTGTTAGCTAATATATAGTTTGCAGTTCGGGGCATGGTTGAGTATTTGCTTTGAATCAATTCCGGTCTGTCTATGAACATGAGTTCCAAAATGGAAAAACTGAATACGATGCAAACCTACCTTTAACTGTATCACATTTTTATTCCCAAGTCCGTTTTCTACAGTAGACTTCTTGAAGTAAGGTTTAACATATATACATGTGATGGGCCATCCGAATAACTTTTCCTTGGCCGCAATATGCAATATTCTGCTCGGAACCCTGAGTAAGTATAGTTTATTTTGTACTAAAAATAGTAAATTGAACGCTGTACAACATTCATTTTACTCATATGAAGGTGTACTTGCCGAGTGAAGTTACGAATCCACCATACGCATCACCGACAAGAAGAAATATGGAGGAGAAAAAGGGGGGCAGATCTGAACAGATTCGTAGTCCCGAACCTTGATTCTGAGAGTACCTAGGCGACCGAAAACTCAACACAACCACAACACAAGAAATATGCCAATTCATCTTCGATTAAAATTTCAACTGTGTATCAAGAATAATATCCGCGAAAACATCTAGAATGGTTATTTTATTTAATTTGTCTGCTCTAATTGTTGTCATTAGGACCACACACTGTATTAAAACAGAGCTCCTTTCAGTTTACAATGTATTTGCTATCATTTGTGCCAAATAGTTAATTGAATAGTAAACTCTGAAACAGTAGTTTAACACATTTCAGTGATCACAGGAGCTTTTGATAACACAAGAACGCAGAAGAAGCAGTACTCCCAGGATGGATACAGCTCTTATTCTTTATGCCCAAAACAGGTAAGATCCAAATAATTTATGTTTTTTGTTGAAATATGTCTTTTTCTAAAGCATAATTCTATGATTTCGGCAACTCATATGCTAAGAGCGACTGCCAGAAACGGTACACCTAAGCAAATGTCCACGAGCTACAAAAAACAAATCTAGTAATTGTCATTGAATAACTTTACTCAAAATAGGTTGCGAAATCCATATTTGTTTCTTAAAGCTCAATATATTTTTTCTTCAAAAGACTCAAACAAAAATGGTTTTCTTATCCGAGCTATTCTACTGAATAAAAGAAATCATAATGTTTTAATTCTCGAGAAGTAAAAAAAAAAAGGTATTTTTTTGTGAACTGAAATTAAACTGTGTCCCATTTTGCCTAGTTTGACAATAACTTTCTTAAACTTCGCTGAACCAGGTTTATCACAATGGATTTCCATAGTCTCGAATCTTAGATCATATATTACGTCCTGTGACAGTAACTTGTTGTATTCTAATCTCTATAATTGCACTATTTCCTTGGGTGGCTGGAAGGGATATTTTCTTCTCGTCTCGGTTACAAAGAATACAAATCGGCGACAAAAATCCGTAGTGTTTTTAACTGTATCCTGTAACGTCTCAATATGTCTCAATATTTTCTTGCATGACTGGGGTCGCTGTTTTCTTGCTGCCTAGTTCTGCCATTGTTTTTAGGTCTATGTGTTTTGTTCGTCAGTAGTTGTGTAAGCTTAAACATACGACTTTACTGCAACACAATATATAACACAAGCCTTTTGTAAGTTTACCATACACCTTCTATGACAGAATGTGATATTGAGCGCGTTTATCTTATTTATTTTAGACAATATATTTTGGTACCCCCTAAACTACACATTTGCCGCCCATTGCTTTTTATTATTTCGGTTCTTACTTTGTCACCTTTTACTCCAGTTCCCACGAGGAAAATTCAGATTTCAATCAATTTTAGACTTCAAAGTACGGACAGTCTCCTCTTTATATAGCAGCAATCGGATTTCGAAAATTCCTAGTACATGTAGTTCTGCTTAATCCGTTGAAAATAAATCGACTATATGTTTACCACAAACACAGGCCGCGTCCATTTTGAAAATCTCCCTGAATGACATACGTCCGATGACCTCTACCATATATGGAATGGACTCAAAGTTCATCCCTAAACATGTCAATACAATTATTATTATCACAGACAGTATTGTTTACATTATTTATGCATCGTACTAAAGGGGATTTTTTATTTCGATTAATACGACTACGTCGGGGTTTGAATATATGAACTGTTCTTATCGTTCTTGTTTGTACATTAAAATCCAGCTGACATACAATATAAGAACAATCATATATATAATTCAAACATTTATATAAAAACATTTCATACAAGAAAGCTCTCCTGTTGAATAATGTAGGAAGGTTAAAAAATGAAGATATACAGTATCTACATAATTAGAGCTATCATACTGCTTCTGCAGCCTGAAACACAAACATTTCACAAATTTCTTCTTCACTCGTTTAAGTTGTTCGATGATAAAAACTACAGAACAATACACTATGTGACATCTTTCGTGTGTTTTGTACAGAGAAATACAAGATTTTTCATTTTTAAAAGATTTCCAATTTCTTTTTTTATAAAACCAAACATTTTAAGTGCTCTATTTACAAAATTTTTAACAAGGGTACTATAATTAAGGTTTGAGGTTAAAAATAATTCTAAAGTCTTTCACATTGTCAGACCTCTCTAAACCTGATCCAGATGTACAATATTCGGACAAAAATTTGCTTTTTTTGTTTTTAAATGGTATGATAAAACACTTATTTTAGTTGACATCTAGCCTCCATTGGTTAAACCACGAAATAAACTTGTCAACATGATTCCACAGCCGTGTAAAGTTTAGCATCGTCTGCATATAACAAACAATTGAAATTGATGCATATTTTAGGAAGATCATTTATAAACGATACGAACAACAATGGGCCTAACACAGATCCTTGTGGGACACCTTATATAATTCTTGCCAATGTAGAGCTTGTTCCATGAATTACAACACGCTGCAAATTGCCATCAAGGTAGCTGACAAACCAGTCTAAAACTTTACCGTTAAATCCGTAGGATTTTAATTGATATAGTAATAATCTGTGACTCACATAATCAAATGCTTTACTGAAGTCAGTTTATACAGAGTCAACTTGTAGCTTTTTATTTTTACAATCAGATAAAAATGAACATATGAAACAAGGTTAGTTTGTGTACTACGACGTTTTACAAAACCATGTTGAGAGTCGCTAATTAAAGGTTTAACATAATTATATATTTGTACGACGATTTGTGTATAATTTTACGACTTTCCTGTTGTGGGCTGTATTTTGAGACTTTTGTTTCTTAGGTTAATTCCAATGAGTTACATTAACACTGAAGCATTTTTACACTGACATCTTTTTAAGTGGCTTGTTAACATTGTTTAGAAAAACTGCCCTTAGAGAACAATTATCGGATTTTCGAGATCCGACAGAATCATTTTAAAATCCTGTAGGATTTTGAAGCTCCTAAAAGATTACACAAAAATCCTATAGGTTTCCATGGGAAAATTCAATTCGATATTTTCTTTAAGGGGCATACCAATAACTTTGTTTTTAGGAGATCAATGGGCCAGGGTGCTCTAAGAGCTA
The DNA here is from genome assembly GCA_034783855.1 of Mopalia kennerleyi. Lineage (NCBI taxonomy): Eukaryota > Metazoa > Mollusca > Polyplacophora > Chitonida > Mopaliidae > Mopalia > Mopalia kennerleyi. The sequence continues at coordinate 6,085 of JAVFBX010122893.1, forward strand.
CGAAACAACGCGAATTTACATTGCCTTCGACTTTCTGCACTTTCAAATTCCACCCTATGCATAATCTTATCATGTAATTTATGTATGTTTTTTCTTCTGGTTGTATTAACACATTACTTTGTAGTTTATAAGACCACAAAACAGACACAAAGAAACCCAAGAATATGTAAGTGAACATACATGTATGTCTAGGTTTAATTTGCATTATATCTTCGTGCCTTCTCAATCTACCTCTTCATTGAATTTTCATTTTTGCAGTGTTCAATGAAGCACATTATTTTGAATTTCAATGCACAAAGACACCAGTATTGGCCTGTAATATTTAGCTCTGTGCACACTCACAGAGACGGCCGCGTATGTGTGACAAAACAACAAAGGATTCAATCGAATTTGCAGGATGATAGTCTGTCACAAATGGGAAAGGTTCCAAGGTACCGTACGTAAGACATGCTGATGACCACAACACGCATTAATTGTAGAATTTTAAATGCTGTTATTTATAGTTTCAGAAAAAAATACCACTCATCGAATGGACTCCTAACTTATTATCAACGGCGGAGTTTGCAAATCCCAAACTCGAGATATTGTCTGAAGAAAGGAAAATAGCGGAAAAGAAAAAATCCCTCAAAATGGACTTAGCTGGCCGAAGACTTAATGTAGGGATGCTAAAGGTAATAACAATCTGAAGATTTGTTCTTTACTTAATTGCGTCTTGAATGTTGCGCATTAGCAACTGAAAAGCCCTACCGGATGTATTTAAGAGCGAAACACGGTTTGCCTAAAGGACAAGATAACAACAATATATGAAGCGAGCCTGAAGAGATAGTCTGTAATCAGCAGTTGTGAGAAATGTTTAGTTTGAATTAAATTTTCGTAATGTAGAGAGGATTTGTCCCCTCTTTTCAATTCATTTGCAAGTAAATCCCTTGAGTCGGGGACGGTTGCTCTCGCAACGCGCTAAGACGCCTTGGAAGGGATGGAGGTAGACCTCTACATCATCATCACCACATACATCCATCATAGCAAGGGCAACACAGTGACGTCGCCGTCCGTAGTCCACAGAACACATAGTGCTGATGGCTTGCCAAAACGAAAGCATCTGCAATGACACCTGGAAGGTCGAGAACTCAGCATAGTCACATTATGAAGGACATGCTTGGTAACATTGCAGGCGATGTTGTCATCAGGTTCCTCAGGCAGATTGGTGTGTATCATAACATTTATTTTTTATGAATGATTGTAAATTACTGAACATAATTTCAAACAATGTCTACACTTTGTATATCTAGGATCTATGACTTATTTGAAAGTGTTAACCCTTTTTGATGTTTGCTGTCATACATGCAACTGATTGGAACTATCTTCCAATGTAGCTTATGGTTGTATAATGGAATGGAATATATGTCCAGGTAACACGTAGATGAAATGCCACGGAATGTGGTGTAAAACACTAATCAATCAATCAACCAAATTATCCAGAACGCAACACCCAGACCACTGTTTGTCGTAATCGCTTATTATAAGATGAAACCTATACAATCTCACTTTAATTTGCTTTGATCGTCCTTTTTACGTTGAGGCACCATAAACAGGCTGTAGCACCTGTACTTTACTTAGTTCTGTCTTTGTTTTGCTTTTTGTGAACATACAATTCAAGGCTTGTTTTGCTTTCATCTTCATTTTAGTGGCCACAGTTTGTGTATCAAGATGTAAACACGGGTGCCTATTCTGGATTTTGTTTTGACATCCTTCAGCTGATCTCCGAGAAGCTGAATTTCACGTAAGAGGAATGTATTTGTGAATGTCCAAAAATAACATTTGTTGCAATTATGCATCAGAATCAAAATAAGGTAACTTACCTCCAACTATCAAATTACAATCACAGTTTTAGTACATTTTGGGGTTTTAGATAAAAGGTAGTATATATCGCAATTATGAGGGCTAAAAGGTCCGGTTTAGTTCCAAGACAGTTCTACATTCACTATTTTCTGTGGATGAATTGAATCGACTTTTAACTAGTTCTTTTGTCACTCATTTGATACATGTTTATATATTTATTTATTGCAATGGAGTTATGGCCTTGAAATACATAACAACGAATGTTTATTGTCCTTTTGGTTTTGAAACAAATTGTATTGTGAGTTAAATTTGGCCTTTAGTGCTTTTCAATTATTCAACTGTTTGCCTGAATAAATATATCTCCTGGATAGATATGTGTTGCTATTATTGAAAGTGATAGTAAAGGCATAACATTTTTTTTTGAATAAAAACAGCTATTCAATTGTTGAACCGGAAGATGGAGAGTGGGGAATAAAAAGAGACGGTGTGTGGCATGGGTTAGTTGGGCAGCTCGTAAATGGGGTAAGTTAATCACATCGCTTATGCTGTTAAAGACTATCTACATCTAAGTTTTGAATCGTCTCACCAGTATATAATGCACGCACGGCTTGAGTCAAACGTTGCTGTAATGGCTAATAGTGATAATGGTTTTCTGACATATATTAAGCCACATGTTATATACATGTAGGTTTAAGAGTGGATAATGTATACATCATTTTAAGCTTTTTGAAACATATGTTTTCAGGACGTGGACATAGTCATGTCGCCATTAACAAAGAATAGGCAAAGAGAGGATGTAATCGACACGATCTGCCCATTGGTTTTAGAAAAGAACATCGTTTGGATACTAAATCGAAATCAGCGTCAAGAACGGTGGCTAGTCATGTTTGAGTTGATGGATCCAGTCGTCTGCTTTATGTTGATTGGATGTTTGTGTGTTACAGTAGCTGTTTACCTGTTCACAGTTCTTCTCCTCTCTTCTGACAAAGGGGCCTTCCCAACATTTCGTGACGAGTTTGGTCAAAGTTGCATGCTGTTCATAGGAGTACTTCTTCGACAAGGTGATAGTCATTTTCAAACAAATGTACATGTAATGCAATCCGACACACTGCAGCAATCATTTTTAATTCTTGTCGAATTTGTATGTATATCCTATTGTTGCCAACAGGTTCAACGACATTGCCATGGTCTGCCTGTGGACGTACGATATTGGGTTTTTGGTGGTGGTTTGGAATAATTTTATCCGTGACCTATACAGGAACAATGATAGCAACACTGTCTGACAACCGACATATATATCCATTTACCAGCATACGCGAAATGGTAAGGCAAACAAAATGGAAATACGGACTTATAGGCGGCACTTCTTTGGAGGATCATTTGAAGGTATGTCTTTCCCTTCTTACAGACTGTTACAGGTCTGTTGATTGTATAAAATCTTGTTAATACCAGAGGCGTTTACGAAATGGAATAGTCCACTTATGTGCATGGCTGTTATGTGCCAATATTTTGGGATAACGGATTAAATACGTACATGTAGGAATGGTGTTAATGATAGCTATACTCTTAAATTCCAATAAGATTTATTATATTCGATCATCAAAATTAATGATAATACGTATTAGCTCTTCTTCAGAGCACTATACTGTACTGCTCGAATGAAACTGCTCAAGAGAACAATCACTTGGATTAAGACATTTTATGTTTCCTACTAATTTAAGGTGAAATACTACAATTTCACAATGAGTGCAACGCCGACCTATATCTTTAGTACGTTTCTGTTGCAGAGTTCAACTGATATTAAACGACAATTGTATATGTCGATGAAAGAATTCGCCAAAGATGATCCTTCCATAACAAGTCCAAATGTCTCAGTTCACATGGAAAAGCTCGGTACTGAATATTACGCCTTCATTGGAACTTTATGGGGAAGTAAACCAACTTCAGCAAAATATGTGCATCTGGATATTGGACTAGAAACGAATACAGCTTGCATTGGACTGTCCAAAAATTCCAACCTTACAGATTATGTAAAGCAAACGTAAGTCACATTGTAATGAAACAACATTTTTTTTAAAATATACGGAATCGTGTTTTGCAGTAAAAAAATATGCGTACTTCAATTTAGCACAACCCGAGTATAATAATCAGATTGTTCCAGGATAGTCCAGTTTTCGTTCAAAATACATCGTAATCAATTACAATGAACTGCATTGGTGACAACCAACACAGCGTATTTAAAGTGTTGTGGGGTTAACATGTAAGCACTTCTTATCTGGCAAGCATTTCACAGATAGTTGGAATAGAATCAGAATATATACGAAACACACTCATTGTGCGTCTTCATTTCATCAAAGTCGAAGTCTGCTATCGGCCAAAATTTAATATTGCATTAGGCCAATCTTATAAATTGCAGGAACCTTTTTCCCACAACCATCTTCAGCCCAGTTGATTCAGAACTGGTCCCTATGTATCAGGTGTCACGTAAGCTAAGAGCGCCTACATGTACGGATTTATGAAGCCATTTGACTGCAATGAAAAGCGTTCGTGTATGTCGTCATTCATGAAAGATTTGTCTCTTTATCGCAAAAAAGCAGAGTGTAAATGCCTAATTAATGACCGCAAACAATTCATTCAAATTATGTGACAGTGGATGTGTTCATTGTTCTTTTCTGGTTTATACGGATAATCCGGCATGTAAACAAATCATTGACTCAGTGCATGCCTTAATCTAACAATGTAAGAAAAAGTACGACTGGTATAGCACCGGAGCTTATTCACTAAAGACTAAGGCCTCCGTGAATTATACATGGTCGTCAACAAGACGGCATTCTCAGGTTTACAGTTGCCATATATGGTGTTTTTTGCGTTGCAAACGGAAGTTGCCTAGGTTTGAGCTTGACTTAATTGGCACTACAGGGTAAACATATACGGCGTTGTTTGCGTTCCAAAGAGACGTAAGTTGGGCTTATTCCCGAAATTGTAAGTCCCGTGTTTTATTTGCAGTAATCTCGACACTTGTGAATTAGGCTAATAGCATTTAGTAAACTGCCGGGTGAAGTGAATGACGAATTGTTTTGATTCATATGACGATGATTGGATACGGCATCATGGCACCCTATAACAAAGGCGGTGGATTTTAGTCACATTACAATGTGCTGTCTTGTCTAGAAGAATTTTGATACGTTGATGCTGGAATTTGTCAGTCAAACTTCATACCAATGGTAGTTATAGTTTATATTTTGGTCATTTATTCAATTAGTATGTAGCTACACTAATACAACTGACAAATATGTCAAAGTTTAGCTTTGTTAAAACAAATGCATTTCTAAAGTCACCAGACTATGTATATCATGATTGTATAATGGCATACACAATTCAATATTGAGAATTCAGTACATTCCAAGCATGATGTTGTTGGACCACTTGGACACAATTTTGGTATCCCTTTTACTTAAAATTAGACAGTTTTTTATAGTGAAAAATTGGATTATCACCGTCGACTAGGTTTCAAAGTGTAGGGCTGTTAGCCACGTATTGCCTAATAGTTTCAGGGGTGAATAAAACAAAATATCTAACAACTCAAAACAGCTATTTAAAGGATTTATTCGATCTCCAACATTGGGTAATGCTTTAACTCAGTAAAATTCATTCACGCGGCCATGTTTTTGGTACTTTTATCAGTAAACAGAAGAACTCCACAAATATTGACCTATCAAATATCTTTCTTTTCAAAATAAGTGCCTAACGTACGTCACGAGACCTATAGGCTATTTATAGAACGGTTGAGCTTGGACAGTTCACACATGTTATTAACCCGTAACACACAAGAGTGTGAGTCGCGTGACGTCATAATGTCAGCTGCCAGTGTCCGTAGGTTGGTGTATATCTGTAACCCTCAGGTTATTTTATAAAATTAATAAACGATAAGTCGATGCCATATTTAAGCATATTTAATGGTAACCTTTCAATTGATATAGGGGTTATTGCAGCCCGGAGTATCACTTTAATGTGGATGTTCTATTCTGTCACAGTTATGCTCACATGTTACAAGTTGGTATCGCGCGATTTCTAAAGAACCGATATGGCATACATGTATGTTTAGCTAATAGGCCATATATATATCCCTCGTTCAACCGACTTCGTGAGCTATAGGATAGATTATACAAGTTGGCATCCAGACAAGATCTACAGAACACCACGGGACAGATTGTGTCTATTTAGTCCGTTGATTTGATTTCCGTCCTTCAACTATCTCCTTTATTCCAGCTATGATCAATCGATGCCAGATTCTAATCAAGCCATGTTATGGAAAGGATATGGCATACATGTACATTTTTAAAATGGTCTCTATATATGGGTTATTCTTCGTTTAACTATCTTACTTAAGGTGGATTTTCTTTTTTGTTCGAGCTTTGATTTTTCGATGAAAAATTATATCCAACTCTGGCGTTGGTAATGACCAGACAGCCTATCTTCTTCCAGCTTTGATAGAATGACGCAAGTTTGTATTCATCTCGGGTTGTGGCAATGCTATGGCAAGGCTTTTGAAAGGTATCTCAATACATATGATGTCACTCGTTTTATTATTTTAAGGATCGTGGATTTTCTTTCTTGTTCCAGCTATGATAGAATGCTGCAGGTCGGTATCCCACAAGGTCTATGGAGACGATATGGATTGGTGCACAAACTTATGCGATACAGCATTGATGATTCAACTCAAGTAATGAACTTCCATCTGCTAAAAACTGCCTTCTATAACATTGTGATAGGGTTGGTAGTTAGTGGGGTTGCACTGATTTGCGAAATCATAGCCGGGAAATATTGGTGTGTAAATAGGCTAAATATTTAATGGATTCAGCGAAAGAGAGAAAACCAATGCTTCAGATTCATGCTGTGAAGTCAACGTGTTAAGCAATCAATTTATATCACCAACATTTCGGTAAATTCCACTCGCTTAAACTATCACATTATCTAGGTCACTGAGCCTGACTGTCAAAGATTTTCTGACAAAAACACTCTAAAACATTGTGGAATTTACCGAAAATTGCAATGATGAAGATAAAATTGATTGCTAAACTAGCCTGGCACATTAAAGTGAGTAAATCGGTAAGTTCGTATCGTAGTTTTTAACGGTGCGCAAAAATACTTTAATTGAATCGAAGGATAGGGCGTCGAGGTACTGCCAATGTCCAAATAATAAATAACAAACGTCGACGCCCGATTAAATAGGACAAGCCTGGTACAAACTCGACGACAACTTCCATCAATCCCGATGGAAGTTGCGTTAGACATAATTCATTCATAATTCATTCATTCGGTGTGTTTATTAAAATTTCAATAAATATTTCTTATAATACAAATTAGCATTGTTGAAAAAACAACAACAATATTTATAAAATATTAGAACATTAATTATAATTCTATAACCCAAAAGCATTGTTTAATATATGAATTTATTTAACATGTGTAGCCTCATTTATGTACTTTTCAGTTCAATTTGTTTCTTTTTTAAATGTTGAATGCTAAGGGTGTTACTGGCTGGAATGATTATCTCCCGCCACTAAGTGGGTGGGGGATATATGATAGGGTGCTGTCCGTCCATCCGTCTGTCCGTCAGAGTTTTGTTTCTGGAGCAGAACTCGAAAACTGTAAAATATTTCTCCACGAAACTTGCTATAGACATTAATCAGGTCCTGGACTGTTGCCTTTTGCTATCTAAAAATTTCTGATTTTTATATTTTTAAAATTGTCCATGTACATTTGCTGCATTTAGGATTTGATGGGGTAGGTTTCATTTCCGGAGCAGAACTCGAAAAACCGTAAAATATTTCCCCACGAAACTTTCTATAGACATTAATCAGGTTCTGAATTGATGCCTTTGGCTATTTAAAAATTTCTGATTTTTATATGTTTCAAATTTTCCATGTAAATTTGTTGTATTTAGGATTTGATGGGGTAGGTTTCGTTTCCGGAGCAGAACTCGAAAACCATTAAATATTTTTCCATGAAACTTCGCTTGGACACTAATCAGGTCTTGCACTGGTGCGTTTCAATATTGGGACAGGTTTGTGTTTTACGTGGTACACAACTGAAGGGTGGGTCAGTTACGTGACAGCAGTCAACATTTATTTTGGGGGGAAAAGGGAATTCCTGTGTCCTGAGTCTTCACTTAATTGTCTATTTGCACCTGGTTGTCTGTACTATGTGTATGTGCATTGAAATAGCAGCTTATTATTCCCGACCATGAAGTGGGAAGGGGATATGGGATTGGGGGGCTGTCCGTCCATCTGTCTGTCCCACTTTCGTTTCAGGAGCAGTACTTATATTCCTTCGTGAACGTGCCAAATATACTGATACGGTCCTGAACTGGCGCCTTTTACACATGGATATTTATGCCGTAGGTTTCATTTCGAGAACAAAACCTTTGCGTATTTTCTTCCTGTAGTTGCCTGACAATAAAACAAGATAATTGTAGCACTCAATCCAGCCTACTTCCACACCGAGAACAGAACCATTGCCTATATTTCTTCCTGAAGTTGCCTGACAATAAAAACGACACTACAAAAAAAAACTCTACTTCCTGATGCACCTTAACTCCGAGAGCACCAGGGCACCAGGACGCGACAAGGGTACTGATAAGGTCCTGAACGGATGGATTTTACTATTTAAAATTTTTTGTTTTTAATATTTTTTAAATATTTTTCACGTGTATTCGTTGGACTGCAGTATTGTGCTTCTGTAATAGCATGTGTATTGCTGTCCACAATGCAAGGCCAATTAACACTGCCACCGTTATAACTCCCCTCAGTCACAACGTTTAGGCCGGGATTCCATGTGTACGTATTCGCACGTAATGCGTGTTACGTAATGCGTGTTGCGTAAAGCGTGACGTATATAGTGCGCATTTTTATCCAGTTTGGCCTTGCTTGCACAAGAGAGAAATGGCCATGTCGACCTGCTGATCGGAAACCTCCTGGGGATTCCCCACTTCCTGACTCCGTATACACGCGTATTGCGTAATCGGACTCTCCTACTAGCGTTCCAGAGAATACGTACTACGCTCTACGCGTCACGCTTTACGCATTACGCGTACATGAATTCCTTTCTACTGTTTTACACCGTAATGAGGCAAGGAACCGTGTGAAGTGGACAATACGTCGTCGTATATGTGAAATACCCTGGAGTACAACAAACAATTAGTAGTCTATAGCGGTTAGTCGGGATTTAAGATTTTCATGTTTTCTGACGACAGTGACTGTATTAGTTTTAATAGATTTGGTCTGTTATCATTATACACTTTTATTTATTTAACCCGTAGATCCATATAAGCTGGGCATTCTAAATACTAGTATAATGAAACTTGTCTTCTATTTTATTTTTACATACAAATTGTTTGTCTAGCCAGAAACTAAGTTTGTTTTTAGGCTACGCCTTAATTGAGTGGGATGATGTAAGATGACGTTATCAAAAGTGTCATTGTCTCCATTTTGTTTATGCCACTAAGAATATCAGATGTATAGTTATCTTTCAGTCCTTGAATAAACAATATAATGAACACCGCTACGTTTACCCCATTTTGGTGTATAAAATAATTCCCAAACAAAAATGCTGCCGTTGTTGTTTTTACGCATGTAAAGTGGTGATTAGCATCAGTGTAAAGTGTCAAAAGTGTCCAGTGGCATTGCTACAGAAGATTAAAGAATATGCCGCTTTGACAACACTGGAAGACTCATTGTATGCTGTGAGTATTTTCATCAACCTATATATTAATGGGTTTCAATTGGGAACCAGTTAAAGGGTCTAAAACAGAAATAATTCCATTTGTTTTCCAATATGACCAGCCAAGCACCAAATTTGCTAGTCTGCTTTTACAGGAATATCAAA
>JAVFBX010123003.1:0-11998 GCA_034783855.1 Mopalia kennerleyi
TATGTATTATTATATGTACTTCTCATAGCAAACAGAACAGCTCCTCTTGCTATTTGAATTTTAATACAGCCGTTCTATGTATTATTATATGTACTTCTCATAGCAAACAGAACAGCTCCTCTTGCTATTTGAATTTTAATACAGCCGTTCTAAAAATGTGTTAATGGGTAATAAATGAATTTGTACCAAATCAATTGAAGCTATTTGTAATATTTGGTTTCTTTCGAACGTATAGTAGAACGTGTGAAGTTGGTGTTTACTTCTTGATGTGGTCGTATCCGCGATCAATATATATCTATATAAAGTCACATTATTTAAAAGAATAAAAGCCTCTGGAATTGAGTATTAAATTGAGATAGAAGTCTATCAGTCAATTAAGATATGTTGTAGACAAACAACTTGATCATGGGCCATACCTATTGGAGCGAATATATCCACTGTTAACAATCAATAGGCCGTGCGGGAATGAAATCATTCCAGGCCATCGACTGTCTACAGGAAGGACATGTATGGTAATTTCACAACTCACTGAGTTTTTGTATTTTACTGATCAGTACACAGCTAACAAGGACGACTTTAGCCGCCTGGATTTATGAATCAACTACGTGTGAAATATCTAGTCTGGTTATTCTCCAAGGCAGAGCACAGTTCTTTTATCCCACGTAATTCTCCTTTGAGCAACAATCAAAGTGTATTTCCTTGTTTAGGTTTACGATTCCGCCCTTTATCCTCTGGTATAGATAATTTGAATTATTTTCCCAGCCAAGTTAAATTTGTTCACAGATGATACGTATTTTTTTTATAAAAAATTATATATAATTGAGTTGATATACTAGCAAAATCAAAGAGACTGGCTTTTCAATGTTGGCACTGTTATTTAAATATTCAGCACAGCGAAAAAAACAAGTTTGTCATGTTAGCTTAGGATCCGAAAAACTTTCATTTCCATGCTTTTTGTTTTTCGATAGACTAGAAACGACAAAAAGTACGTCGGTGCTGATTTTCTCCCGCATTGAACTGACAAACTTTGGAGTAAATGCTGTACAGCTTACAACCAAAATATGCCCGCAAGGCTGTATGGACAGAGTTTGTTATTCAAGTGACTTTATTTTATTCTTTATACTAGTACCGAACAAACTGCTTTCCCTTACGCTTATCACAGTACTATAAAAGTCGAATCACGCTTTGAACAGCACATTGTCTACCATAAGCTGAACATAACAAACATAAGCCTCTACCTATACCTTGTACATACTACAAAGGCCATGAATCTGTATTTGCTTTTCATATTTATTTCAAGTAATCTTTAGGGTAATATATTATAGAATATATCTTATATGTGTATTGACAGACAGTTTAATAGTATCAGTAACATCCTTGAAAGCAAACATCATAAACACTCGAGAGATTTAAATGTTGATGGCTTAGGAGAGAGTGGACGAACATTCTATACATTACCTACATCAATGGGTATTTTGAACAGCGGCCCTAGTGGATTTGGAAGGGCGAACTCCCGGGCCAGATGGGTTTTCGGTCTGAGTGTCCGATTTGTTGTTATAAGTTTTCGTCTGTGATTTATTTTTTGTTGAGGTGCATTATTTGTAACAGTTTGCATTGAAGAAGTCGTTGTTATTTTGTCTGCTGTTCATGCAGATTAACAGCAAAAGGGCGATCACCCACATTCGATCACAACCAGTCGATCACCCACATTCGATCACAACTAGTCGATCACTCACATTCGATCTCAACCAGTCGATCACCCACATTCGATCACACCCAGTCGATCACAACCAGTAGATCACACCCAGTCGATCACAACCAGTAGATCACCCACGTTCAATCACACCCAGTCGATCACAACCAGTCAATCACACCCATTCGATCACAACCAGTCTATCACACCCAGTCAATCACAACCAGTCAATCACAACCAGTCGATCACAACCAATCGATCACACCCAGTCAATCACCGACATTCGATCACAACCAGTCGATCACACACAGTCGATCACCCATATTCGATCACAGCCAGTCGATCACAACCAGTCGATCACACCCAGTCTATCACAACCAGTCGATCACACCCAGTCGATCAAACCCAGTCGATCACACCCAGTCGATCAAACCCAGTCGATCACAACCAGTCGATCAAACCCAGTCGATCACACCCAGTCGAACACGACCAGACGATCACACACATTCGATCCCACCCAGTCGATCACAACCAGTCGATCACACACATTCGATCACACCCAGTCGATTATGATTGCCGGAGCCATATCGTGTGACTCACTCATACACTTGAGGGTCGACAGACTGACTCGATTCAGAGAGCGGAAATAGGCATTAGTAAGCTCACTCGCTAACCAGTAAGCCAAGGCCGCGGGCAGATGTGGTATGGAACTGTAGTTGAATCACAGGTAATTGGGCAGGTATTAAGTTTTATTATGTGGTCATCTGTCTAGGTGTAAAGCACTCAACCTTTCCTATACCTTAACCTATGTGCAGATCGTTTCTTCTCGTAGATCAGAGATCCTATTACCGCTGTTGATATCTATGAGGTATGAAGGCTACAGATAACTCCAAATATTCTTTCGTATAGGTAAATTTACTGCCTGTTGCTGTCTAGTGCATTTCACCAAACTGTCACCAGTGTTTTGTTCAAAGCAAACGGCAATATTTGTGTGACCGACTTGTTTTCATTTTCGCAACTTATTACTAAAAATTTCGTCTATTTTGTTTTCTTTTTATGGCTAACTTCTTTTTCATGAAAATCGGTAAATTTTTTGGAAATGTTACATTCAGAAGTTGGCATAAAAGTGTATCTATTTACTGTAATGTATAAGATTAATCTTATTACATGTGGTATAAGGATACCCATACTGACCGATCTAGTCGCCTTTTATGTGCGTGTGCTCCGTGATTTATCGTGTAGTCAACCCCGTCATATTTAGAAATTGGCCGTGATATATGTGCACTGCCCAGCACCAATCGTAATTGCTATTTTGCCCCAAGTGACTCAATCAGTGTAACAAACGTGAGATTCTTTAATGAATGCAGCCTCGCCAATGTCCATGAATGCCAGCAGTCAATTCAAAGCTCCACGACTTAATCCAGCTACTGTATTCTAGTTTCATTTTTAGTACAGTATCGTGTTTTATTGTTACAAAATTAATATACATTATAACGTAAATGTGTTTTTCTTCGGGGTTCAGATTTTTTTGTTTGGTTAAAGGCAGTCGTATTTAACAATTGTGTCCATATATACATAGAATATCCACATGAGGTAAAACTTATCGATTAGACTGATACAATTATTCCTCTTCACTAAAAAAATATCAATAAAAAAGCCAAGCCGATGAAACTATAAACTTATGATAATATGAGCTCAGCGCTAATGAACTTGAATTAAAAGGAATAAATACACAAATGAAATTACCTCGCAATGTAAATATTTTTAAAAATATTTTTCCCACCCTTTGATGAACTACATCTCCATTAATGCTTAATTTTCTTAAGTAATCGATATGTCTGAAAAAAGATAAACGATTCCCGGTTAAAGAACTTTAGTCTCCGTGTTTTTTTCAGAAGCTTTCCTTCAACCGATAATATTATTTGTTTGTTTGGGGTTTAACGTCGTACTCAAGGGTATTTCACTTATATGACGACGGATTGTACATGGTTCCTTGCCCTATTTTGGTGAAAAAGCGGGAGGAAACCTCGTAAAAACCACTCCCGCGATTGCCGGAGCCGCATCTTGTGACTCACTCATATACTCCAGTTCAACCGATAATAGAATTTCGGACAATACAGTTTAATCTAACAATCATGTCTGAAGTTTAATCAGAGTATAAACACAGTTTATTTTGTAAGATCCATTTAATTAGGTTCTTGAGATGTGTTTGAGCTTTATTAATTACTTATCATATTAGAATCAGCGACATGAATGGTGATATGAATGCAAAATAATTCAGAGTAGAGTGCTGTATGACTTTACTAATGTCGTCGATAAACAAAACAAACACCAGAAATCCTCCGGGGAACCCCGTTCTCAAAGTAAATGGGGTCGATAAGGCCCCATTAACAAAAACACATTGAATACGATAAGACAAGTACGATGTAAACCAATCCAGCAACCAACCAGCCACTTTCAAACTCCCTTCATCCAGGTTCTTTAAACACTCATCATACCGTTTACAGATAGCTGTAAGACTCTAACTACATTGTCTAAATCGTGAGTGACTTATGCACAAAATGTTACTTGTTTAATCGTATTTATAAAGAGCTCCCTCAATAACTTTACTAAACATTGGCCAGATGGAAATGCTTCTATAGTAATTCACATACGTCTTGTCAACCGATTTAAACAATAGAATATATATTCGAATTTGGGACAAGTTTCTTCAGCGGTTTCCATATACTCTCATGATCATAGCGATTTTCTTCGATGATTAGAATCTCTTAATAGTTGCGTTGTCGCTTAAAACTATAATTTAAAAAAATAGCAACTAAATCCAGTGCTTTTGAGTTTCTTTAAGAGGTGGTAGCCTCTTTTACGCATTGCTCTGAAAACATCATTGTTTATCCATGGGATGGAATTTTCTCGCACACGAATATCTTTCTGATGGGCGTGGTCGTCGATAACCTGAATCGAGAGCCACGTTGTAACTGCACGAACCAAGAGACAAATCGGTTTAAAAATTCAGTAGTTTTAAGATGTTGTGTACTTCATAATATTATTTATACTTTCATATCCATTGTGTTTTGTTCGTTGTCCTCGTGACTTGCGGACAGTATATATCACACTATGTCTGATATACCAACACCAATGGTTCCCGACTGAATCATATTCAGTGCACGTGTCCGATTAAAGTACTGGATTTAGGAGTTACACGGGTACTGTCTTTGCTTATTTGAGACAGATAGAATACTAGTAGGTTAAATAAGACCAGGGTGGGTATCTTTAAACCAGTCGATATAAGTATCACCCATAATTATAACTTCATTGTTTTGACCCAGTTCCTTAAAGAATTCTGGAATTAGATTGGGTAAAACGTGAGGAAAACAAACTTCATCAACAGCCGTACATGTATGTTTGGTTTTATAAATTCTTTTCTAGATGTATTACACCGTATTGTGTTCTGAAATACGACTTGTTAGGTTTGAGGCTTACGACTAGCACAGTACGAAAGCAAAGACTGTGCCGTTTGAAGAATGGAGATTAACATAGCATTTACACTTCGTCGCGTGATAAGAAACATGTGTTTTGCGGTTGGCACCAACTAATAATTTCGTGTGGTGTATTTGGTGATTTGTAAATTACGCGGTATCTACGTGACTGATACAGACACATATCAAGCTGTGTTTTATTGTATGTTATCCATGTTTTATTGTTTAGAGATTGACCATGAGATATGTACTGCACAATCAAGCACCAATCGGAAGTGGTGTTTTACACTCCAAGGGACTAAATCAGTATAACAAAGTGAGATTAGGCGACGAATCCATACCCTAGCTTCGTCAAGTCTTGGCTCATTGATGATTTATTCAACTGTAGATTTGTCTGGCATATCTGTTTGATACACTATCTAATAATACATATTGCGATGTTCCACTATTACCCCCAAAATGAGATGAAATTCGATCTGCACAAGTGGTCAGGTTTAAATGCCAACGATTTTCGACCAAAGCTTATTATTTTTATTGTATATTTTAAAAGACAATAATCATCACTTCCGCCTTTCAAATTAATGACTGTACCCACACAAATGAGACATGGGATATTTTCGGCCGATGCTTCAAGTCTCAGAAGTTCGGACAAGTTAAGACTCATTGTAAAGGTGGTTTGGTATGCTTTCGTTGTTCTGAGGGGGCCATGGTGGCTTCGAAGGCAGCAACGTTATGATATGCTCCAACTGCAATGAAGCCCGCATGCCATCGATCCTCCAAAGACTAGTTATTTAATAAAAAGAAAGTTCGAAAATGACTTTAGTTATATCGATGCACGGCGCCTTGCCTCTGATGTTCAAGGGTCATCCAAGTCCTGCGCCGATGCCACGAAAAAAAATTCTATATCTGTTGCGACACAGACCTTCATTACGTGGCCAACTGGTGATGAACGCCCTTCTGCTGTTAACTTGAACACAAGATAACTGGAAACCGCTACATCTTCGGAAACTTTTACAAAATAATAAACCAGATATTCAAACAAAAACTAAATATACCTTTTGGCCCAGAGGTTCGCCCTTCCAAGGCCACAGGGGACGCTGTTCAAATGTTTCAGTTGGAACAGCCAGATGTGACTAACATCGAGAGGGTTGGACCCCTCTTTTCAAAACCATCCACACTCGAGTCCCTTTCATCGGAGCCGGTTGCTCTGGCAAACTGCTCTGACGCCGTGGAAGGGAGGATGGAGGCTTCTTCTCTGCAGCCAAGGTTGATATTTTTGACACTGTTATAGGCCTTTCTTTAACATGCTTGGATGGGCGCACAAGTGGAATAGCCAAGGGTCTTTCTAAATATAAACCCTGCTCTGGCTCTGTACGAAGAGGCATTTCGTGCTAAATCAGAACTGAAATATTAAAGATTGGTACGCATAAGGACATTGTACAGATACAATGTCCAGATGTTAGAAGTCAGCTGTGCTGGCTGTGTACTAATCAGTCAAATACAAGGAATCGGTGGGCTGTGAAATTATGAAATTACCACGTCTCCAAGAAGACGTGATTCCTGTTGAACGTCGATTGACTGGAATGAGTTCGTTCTCACTCCGTCTATTGATTGTTAACAGAGGGTTTCATTCGCTTCAATAGTCACTACCGAACGGTGAATTTGTGTTCACAACAGGTCTTATTTAACGGACAAACAGCATCGCCAATAAATCCATGTCAGATTCTTGGATGTTTCAGACTCGAGCATTATAGTTTCGTTAACTCTGGACAACAGTTTACACAACCAGCGGGTGGCAGCAAAACTATAACTGTGGTATGACATCCTAGTTCTCGTTCCACTCAGATGTTCCAACAGTAAAGTGTTGGACAGCTCATCGCCAGTCAATCCCCTACATATTAATCTGTCATGACCCTATAGCATCCTGCACCCTTTTTGTTTTTCCTAATCTGCTTGTTAGTGCGCTAAATAGATTGATGCTTTTGTGATTTCGTGTAGAATTTTGAGCTGCTTTTGTGTGGAGATTTTAAGAAGCAAACTTCTTTTTATAATAAATAGCTTTAACACGACACATTCATATTTCGGAAAGTATAAATAATACATGATCAAAGAAGAAATAATCGCCACTATAGCATGTCGTGATGCTGCGAAGTTTGGTGGTATTGGAAGATTTGATAACACAAGAATGGTTGCTGGTTACATGTACGTTTTCTAATGATTACAAGTATTAAATCTGTGTGCAAAGTGAAGCGACATAGCTGCCAATCAAGTTGTGACTCTACCATAATATGGAGTATTATAATAGAAAGTTAACCATATTAATGGCAAATGTGGGATTCTTAGTCTCTTAGTATCAAGGAGTGGTTTCTGTTTGTACGGCTTTCTGCTAAAAGATAGATAAAACCCTGTCAAGCAGATTTTGTTACTGGTATTAACTGACATACTGTCAACGAAGGCATGCATAATGGATTCTCCTTGGTCGACGTAACCTTCTCTCCGCTATTAGACAGATAATGGTAATCTATTAAAATGGAATCACCTTTGCGCCCAGGGTAACATTGGAGTTAGAGGTCATTGTTAATCAAGTGTTGATTGAGGGTACTGAGAGATTACTCCAGGGGGTATGTGAATTATCTCTTTTACAGAATTAACACCATACGAAATCGAAAAGGAACATGGAACAGATCAGGATTCCCTCGTACGGTATGTCCACATTCACTCTAATATGTGGCCAATTAAAACAGATTGCTTGATTCGTATTTTACGCCGTGCTTAAGGGTATTAAGTACTTACTTATAACTTATATTACGGTGGTGTATTCCAACAATAATTTACCCTTGCATTCCATAATGTTGCATAAATAACACCATTTTCTTTCTCTGTATCTCATTCGAAAGTCGATAGGAGAGAAGTGTTAGTTCACTCCAAACACAACTAGATAGGATTAAGCTTTATTGCAGACATTTTGCCTCATATGTTTTTACCTGAAAGTAGTAAATATGATTTTTGAAAGGTAATTTCTTGTATACGGTAAGTATTAAGTATATATTACCTCATTTTTTAGATGCCATAAACAGGAAGGATTTATTATGGCCAGGCTTGTTACTGCGGGGGGTTTGATCGCCCCCATTGAAGATGCCTGTGCCGTCGTAAGTGAACTGAATTAAAATACAGCGTAAAATCTCAAACAAACAAACACGGTACTTGACGGCCCCTTCGATTACGACTAAGAAGTTAACAATGCTAACGATATACATAGATGAATATCAACCCAACGTATCCGGGTAATGTTGTTTGGTTACATTTGGGACAAAAAACATGTATAACTGCATATGGTAATAACAGATTACCTAACTCATATTTATAACAAAATCGTTTGCGATCGATATGGCATTTAGCAACAAAGCATACATATAGATACGTTCGGCTATGACAATGTCGGCCGGGTTCTTGATGTCTGCAGAGTTAAAGTAAAAGTATTGTCTACTTAGAAGATACCAGCGGTGCCGACCAGAAGTAGGCAAATGAGTGAAATGCCCGCACATTATTATCTGATTTTTTGGAAAATGGCTATTTCGACACTTGCCACCATGGGTCTCAGAACATACCAACTGAATCTAATGTACAATCACACGGAGTTAAAAACATTCCATACCATCTGACATGTATAAATTAAAACAAAAATAAACTTTGCACACTCTGTAAATATACACGTATATACATGTATATCGTAAATAGATTATATTTTTGTTCCAAGATTTAATAATATAGTATTACATTTAATTTATATCTTCAAGCACAATTTCAACAACAACATGGATGCCATTTGTCGTACCAATTCCATTGGAAGTTGTAGACGTATTTCATATAATTTATCACGCCCTTTTTTTTTACTTATATATTTTTATTATACTATTGGCCGTGCCGTACAGTTACATATAATTATGCGAACAGTATAAAAAAAAACCCATAATAACAGATGATATTAGCGTAATTTTGCAAACCCTAATATTTTCCTGACAATTTAATGTATATTGGTAAACTCTACACTCTTACTAGTCTGAAGTACACGAGTCTGACACTATGTCAAGGCATCGTTCGTTCCACATCGTAATACCTGCTGCAGTTCATGATAGTTTGGAACATTTCCTTTTTTCGGATGCATTCTAAATTCTAAAATTCTGCTTTCGTAGAGACTAACTTTATTTTCTGACGGACCTTTTAAATAGAGAACAATGCAATCTTTATTAATACAATTGACGCCTTTGTAAAGAGACTATTTTTTTATTACTGAAAGAAACAGTCTCACTCGGCTGAGTAATACGGTAAGATAAGGTACTATGTTGTTGCTTATCTCCCACTAATCGGCTTCTGATTTGAATCTTCACTCTTGTTATATTTTTTTCTCTGAATAATTTGACGTTATTCATGCAATGATTGTCTTCGGCGCCATCGTTTTCCAGCAAACAGTACTACTACTGTCTACACCAGAAAATGTGTTTCCATAGTGCATCAGTTTCCGGTCGAAGATAAATATGAACACTGCTGATAATTTGTCACGGGACTATTTCTTTACTTTAATTTTCTTGATTTATGTTTTTTATTCTAACAGAGGCTTTCCGTATCTCGTATATCAGACATATTTTCTTTGCAAGTAAATGTCTGGTGGTAGCATTTTCATCTCCGAGTCTGACCGAAATAATCTGTAGAATAATCGTTCGTTTCATCAATACATACCTCGTGAAGTAAACGATGGCCTTAACCTTACTGGTGCTCAAAATAATCGTGTGCTTTTTTATACGGCAACAATGACCCACTCTTTAAGTCTTTCGTTTATAATTCCTGTCACGTTGAGATCACATCTGTATCAATACGATAGCCAGTTGATAGTTTCGGATCAACTCCACTAATCACAGGTGTTGTAAATTGCCATCGATTGTCTCAGAGAATGTATTTTGCTGACCTATTGACACGATTGTAGATATTCGATTTACTACAAAGATGGGTATAAACATTGGTGTCATTATATCATGAAAACGGCAAAGAACCGCCCAATAAATACGGGGTTTTCGAGTTACGACAACAGAGTGGCGTCCCTTCGCAAAGTAAAGTTATCGGTTTCCGGCAAGGGCGGACCAATCCTCGATTTTTAAATTGTAAATAAACAGGTTAACTTTTGTTGGCAAAAGTCTCAATTTTAGAGCTATATGTTCTTGAATACCAACAACTCGTAATGTTAATGGTAAGATGACAGTCCTACCGTACCATAAAGTGGCAACGTCGTTTTGCAAAGGAACGTCATTCTGTTGTCGTCACGTCCTAACTTGTTGTGGCGGGTAAGTCAAACCCGCGGTGGTCGTTAAGGTGTATATCTTTATATATAAGTTTAGGGAGTTGTTTTTGTACAACATTGGCCTCCGGCATCTTATCTGTTCTTCCTTACCATAGAAAATGTAACATAAAAGTCTTCCACATTAATAAGCGTAAAACGCATATCAGATAACGGAGTAAATAAGGACAACTATGGACAAAGACAACTAAATTAATCATGGACAACTTTAATACTTAAGATATCATATTGGCGTTTACCTTATAAACACTGGTTTTGAACTTAGATGTTTTAAACATAAATAAAAATAGTTTTCTTGAACATATCCCATTGACATTTTACTGGATTGCTTTATAATTGCATAATAATTTACACATTAAACGGCAGTATGGAGAATGGAACTAAACCCGCTCTCTTCTTCCATTTAATATTGGTCCAATTGTACATGTTTAAAATCTGCGTCGCCGTTGAATGTTACAACCGATATTACAAATGACGCCTTTCATACATGTATGTCCATTTCGTTAAGTACGATTTTTAATAAACTTAGAGATTTGAAACAGTGCCCTAAGCTGGAGGTCTGGAGCTAAACAGTTGACGTACGAAGGACACTTCATTGACAACAGGGTATCCGACAAACAAGCCTGGACTTAGATGTGTCCATTTTATCTTCTTCGGCTATAAAACCAGACGGTCCTAGGCGGATATTTGGATCTAATTGACTAGCCCAATAAACTACGCTTAGTTCAACACTTTGTAATTAGTTTTGTTGTCCCTGTGTAGTTCCAGCTCCCATGGGCTCTGCCAGTCTCCGCGTCATCCGAGTGTCAGTGTGTGTATTTGATTGTTATTATATGTCCGTTGGAGGCTAATTCCACTTCATTACTGCTGTACCACTGCGTATAGCTTCAAGATACTCATAGCAAGTCCCGTGAACGAATACAGGAAACGAAATTCACCCCCATTATTTTTAAAGGATTTATAAATTAACCAATTGTGCATGTGAACAAACAAAAGCCGGCAATCTAGTTTACCAGCTGTAGACATTACAGCTAATACTCTCTGAACTCACGGGATTTGTTAAAGTTCAATGCCCCCAGGTGATGCCTTTGTAACAGATTTATTGTTTGAATGCTTGGTGTTTTCTTCTGACAGTGTGTCCATGCCTGCTAACGTGTAATACACATGAATATCAACACGGATTACAACCAATCGGTAAACTGTAGCTTTCGGGGTTTGACAATAGAACACTGCACATTCAATACCGGTTTTGAACATTATGTGCAGGGTTAAGCTTAATCTCCAAATCCACAGTAAGATCAGGAAAGACAGGAGTTTCCAATTTCACGTCTTCTATAAAATGTACAAGTGTTCGTCAGTGGTTTTGTTGAGCTGGAACAACCACTGCATTTCCTAATGTCGGTATTCCAGTTTGACTTCGCACATTACGTTTGTCCCCCACTACTATAGTGTGTGTGTGTGTGGGGGGGGGGGGGGGGG
>JAVFBX010123003.1:12008-27712 GCA_034783855.1 Mopalia kennerleyi
CCCCCCCCCCCCCCCCCCCCCCCCCCCCCCGAGAGATCCTATTGTTCATCTGTCCGTACGTAATGTTTGAGATCACGCTGTGCCCAAATATACATTTAAAATAAGTTGGCCGACTGTCTTCAAAGTAAACATATAGCTCCATGACGCTCATACCGCATTCAGGACCGTTTTCCACTAAATTGCCCAGGAAAAAAACTGCTCTTAAACTTAAGTAGGACAAGGTTATTTGATCGGGATTATGAGTATATATGTGCCTTCAATGTGGGCCCTGCTAACTACTCAGGCTGACTATCAAACCACCAAATACAATGATGGTTTTCGTCAGATTAGGAAAACAATTATTATAGCTTTGAATAGGTTCATAATGGACATTCGGAGTTTCATTACTCTTGGACACTCACAAAAGCGGAAATTAATGCGTGATGACGTACGAGAGTTGTCCTTGTCTCATCCACTATAGAAACTCTCGCCAGAATACGAATGCTACGTCCTCAGTCGAATTTTATCCAATCTTTTTTATCTTATGTCCGATGTGACGTCGCGTTACCCCCAATCCATTACGTAGACCTACCTCGTCACCGAATTCGCCATTATTAACTGCTATTAAAATACACATTTGCGCCTCCTTGTATTAGAGAGGTTAGGACCAGTTGTTGTTTTCGCTCAGTAAACATGTCCTACATCATTTGTTTTTTCGTAAACCTTCGACTTTATGTTATGATCTTATGGCCACTTAATGAAAGGAAATTATGCTGCTATTTGTATTTATTTGCCACACTCTGTCGACACTGAATTGGGTTAATCAAAAGCTTTCTCTTCATTTAACCGATTTACTTTAAACGTGCTATACGGCTTCCTCTTCTTGCAGTGACAGGATGTCATTCCATAGCACCGAACAGCATGAAACAGTATAGTCACCATTGCATATTTTGTGATGCTCGTGTGTGTATTGAGCACAAAACTTTTAAACAAATTCAGATTAATCTGAGCCTTAATGTTTTAATTGATTGATTGATTAATGTTTCACGCCACCTCCAGCGGTGTTTCAGCTAAGCTATGGCGAGAACTTATTGTCAATGTTTTTATATCTAAAGTCATTCCAACAAATAACGCCCGTGCTATTGAACATCACAAAGATACATAAATGGAACGAAAGAAGACACACACGTGACAAAAATTCTAAATAGGTCAACATATTAAAGGTTTCATATCGGTTTGAAACACTGCTAATATTGTGGTCAATTACAATTATTTAGTCTTTTATAATAATAAAAAAATAAAATTATGGTATACCCAGATCTCTTTAAGAAACTTCATAACAAAGAAATTAAACTAAAGTACATATAATAGACTACACGTTACCGCAGAAGGTGATCCGAAGTTTCAAGTTCCACTGAAATTTCGCAGTTCTTAGATTCGAACCCTCGCGCACGAAGAGGTCTGGCATTATCGTGTTGGAATGTTAGACCTGCGCCATGAGCTGCCATGAATGGCAAAAACTCTGGAACGAGCACTTGATCTCTGTATCCTGCCGCAGTTAGGTTTCCTTGAACGACCATCAGTCGGGAACGGGCAGGACCATTAAAAGCACCCCAAACAATAACACTACTGCCCCCAAAACGGTCCACTTCCTGCACACAACACTGGGCGTTCCGGAAATGCTACGGAAATGCATGAGAGTAAAACTGGTAAGTTACAACTTGATGAAAGCATGTCAATAGCACGTATGCCCTCCATGAGCGTTCCTAAGAAAATTCCGCGTTAAATTGGCTGTATGCGGTCTGGCATTATTGTGTTGGAATGTCAGACCTGGGCCATGAGCTGCCATGAATGGCAAAAGCTCTGGAATGAGCACTTGATCTCTGTATACTGCAGCAGTTAGGTTTCCTTGAACGACTGTCACCATCAGTCGGGAATGGGCAGGACCATTAAAGGCACCCCAAACCATAACACTATCGCCCCCAAAACGGTCCACTTCCGGCACACAACACTGGGCGTTCCGTTCACAGCGTCTCCTCCAAACTCTAACTCTGCCATCAGAGAAGTGCAAAGTGAATCTGGGAACACAAGGAAACCTGCTTTATCCTTGATGTACATGTATGCTCGCACGAACTGCATGCTTGTGCACGTCAGAGTTGCTGTGTGTCATGATGTCTTGGACAACGCATTTACCTCTAATAATAATAATAGTCTCTTGTATTAAGTTTCAAGAAAATATTTAGAAATTTATGAGTGTGAAATTTCTTTTTTGACTGAGTATATAATGGTGATGCAAAAATCATACAACTTAAATTTTGTTGTAAATTTTTATTCTTATGCATTATTGAGATTGGCCATTTAATGGCAAATTCAAAGTTATATTTTCTACTAATCCTACTTCACTGTACAGCTCTCAGGTTTAGTTTGCCTGTCGACCATCAGGTGTATGAGTGAGTCACACGATGTGACTCCAACAATGAATGGGGTGGTTTTAACAAAGTTTCCTATCAGTTTTATATCGTACTTAAGCAAATAACAGTGTGATGTGAACAATCCATCATCATATAAGAGAAATACCTTACATGTAAGTACGACGTTAAACCCCCCAATTTAAACAAAAAACTTACGCACCAAAGCATACTAATAGGAATATATTCTCTTCAATATTCAATATTTTTTTCTATCACAATTGCATCTTTTCCCCCGGAAATTGGTGAATATTTAAAAAAAAATTATCCGAATTGCAGCTCATAGCCTAAAAAGGGGCCCAGAAGGGGCCCGCAGCCGTGGCTTAGTGTTAGTGTAATTGTGTGTGCTTACTAAACCTTCTTCAATGTTCCTTTCATTGGATTGAGTCCGCCTGTCGACCATCAGGTATATGAGCCAGTCACACGTTGTGGCTTCGGCAATCGCAGGGGTGGGTTTGACAAGGTTTCCTCTCAGTTTTCCACCGCAATAAAGCAAAGTGAACAATCCGTCATCATATAAGTGAAATACCGTTGAGTATGACGTTTAACGCTAATCAAACAAACAAATCAAACCCTAGAACATTCTATTATTTACCGTGTATATATAGTAATTGTGGATCTATCTTTTTTTCAGCCTGAGCCCATTCCACCAGTGCATATAAACGATGAGATGACCCCGTTTTCCATCATTCCAATGCAATATCCCTCTCAAGGAAGGCTTCTCTCGGACTGGTTGCCTTACCTTACACAAAAAGTTTACAGGTAGGAAATAAAATCAGCTGGCATGCCGGCCCAGGAGAAAAGTGTTATAACCTTAAATGTCCACAAGCATTAATAAATAATTACTTTCATCTGAGAAAACATGTTTTAAACAACATCTTTCCAACAGTTGAAAGGTTGTTTTCGTTTTTGATATTTAATAAGGGATAAAATAGTGAAAAATCTGAAGAATTGATTGGTTAGAGGCTTGTGGGGAAGGAGTGATTGTACAAACCACAATAAGGGATAAAAGTTGATGTAAAATAGTGAAAAATCTAAAGAATTGATTGGTTAGAAGCTTGTGGGGAAGGAGTGATTGTACAAACCACAATAAGGGATCAAAGGCGATGAAAATTGTGAAAAATCTAAAGAATTGATTGGTTAGAAGCTTGTGGGGAAGGAGTGATTGAACAAACCACAATAAGGGATAAAAGTTGATGTAAAATAGTGAAAAATCTGAAGAATTGATTGGTTAGAAGCTTGTGGGGAAGGAATGATTGTACAAACCACAATAAGAGATAAAAGTCAATGTAAAATAGTGAAAAATCTCAAGAATTGATTGGTTAGAAGCTTGTGGGGAAGGAGTCATTGTACAAACCCCTTATGGCTATGTCACAACTCCTAGCGAGAAGATCTTAAATTATTATCTATTTATTGAAACATAATTTTTTGTTATAATTTAACACAATTAGCTTTATTCATTACCACAAATGACCACAACAGACCAAAAAATGAACAGGTGTTCCGTGTTAAGCATACAAACTCATGGGCAATTCATTGTCAAATAAGTGAAATACCCTTGAGTATGACGTTAAACCCCAATCAAGCAAACAAACAAACATTATTTTCCTTTTAGCTTTGTCCAATATGTTCTAGGTTATTTGTTAATTTTAATATCGCTTGGTAATATATAGTAAAGAACTATGAATAGTTATAATATGTGTTAGAATGCTACATGTAGTTTACCATACAGTATATTTTTCAGAAAGCCGAAGCCAGTTGAGGCTGACATTCTTCGCTCTATGAAGATGTATCAGAATGTGGGTTATGCTCCAAACCCTGGCACGAAGCGACGGAATCAAGTCCAGTACAAACTCACGGACACCAACAAACACCGCAGTCGTAAATCCAGTGTGCCAGAGTCACCATTAGGAAGAGGTATTTGTTTGAACTTTCTGTTTATGTGTCATAAGATAAGGACCAGTTGACATGCGATCCACTGAAACTAAGGAAAACCGGACATAATTGAGGTGTTCGTTATGAACATGTCAGCCTTTTTACATAATGCTTGCTATTCATTGCAACTATACATTTCAGAGGGGGTTAGGAACAGGTCAACTGCAATCAAGTGTAACTGGGAATAAGTGCACAATCAGAAAAATAGCATATTTACACCAAGCATCCCTATTTGATAAATATTTGCTCACCTTACCAGACGAACAAACGTTCTTCATTCAAAGCTTAATTAATTTTTTGGCGCCAATTTTTTTTTTTGGTTCTCCGCCATATTTAAGCAATGAATAGTGCCAAATGGACAATACGTCGACAATTACATGTAACCCCCAATCAAAAAAACAAACAAACATCTTGTTTTATGAATTTTTTGAAATATAAAAAAACAAAATCTCCTGCTCTCACCATTTTTCCAAAAGGAATTGCCTGAGACTTTTTTTCATCCTTATTTATGTTTTTCTTTCTTGCAGGTGATGACCCATTCATTGTTGTTCCGAAGCGGTACAGACGTGTTGAGATTAAATATTCGCGGCTCGGTGTCGAGGACTTTGATTTTCGCCATTATAATAAAACAAATTTTGCTGGTCTGGAGACACATATTCCCAATGCTTATTGTAATTCCATGCTACAGGTGAGGAGATTACTATTCATTACCAAGTGTATTAACTTTGACCTCTTCTTGAAGTAGCAGGTGGGTATTGCTTAGTGGTTAGCGAGTGCGCTTCCTGAAGCCTACTTCCATGTACTGTTTACAGGATCGAGTCCATCTGTCGACCATTAGGTATATGAGTGAGTCACACTGTGTGGCTTCAGCCAGCGATGGCGTAGTTTTTATGAGGTTTCCTCTCGGTTTTCCGCCGTAATAGGCAAGGAACAATGTGAAGTGGACGATCCGTCGCCATATAAGTGAAATACCCTTGATGTTAAACCCCAATAAAACAAATAAATAAATCATTACCAAGTGTTTTGACTTTGACCTATTTTTGCACTGTTGAGATAGCCCACAACACTATATTGTGGTACTGCTGCTACAGTAATACTTTATAGCACTGCACCCTCTGGCTATTGAAGGGCAGTTTACAGTTAAATATTCAATTCTGAATCAATGGAGGCAAAAAAAGAAACAGGAAAAGGAGCAGAAAATGGTAAAAAGGAATTCCTCCAAGAAGAAAATACAAATAATGACCAGAAAATACTCTTAAAAGTCAGGAAATATTAGAAAAGTTATTTTAAAAAGAAGAAAATACGCAGCATGGCTAAGGGCAGTTTGTTTGAAGAGTAGCAATGTTGTCTTTACTTAGCGCTGGAGGAAAATTACATTTCCAACATCATGGAAACGCTTCCGATCTTGGTTGTGTTAGTTTCAATTATTATTGGAAAACATCGCTGGCCTGTCATATAAGTGAACTACACTTATGCACTGCATAAAACACCAATCAATCAGAAAATAGTTCTAACCAATTAACATTTAGAGAAGGCTGGTCTGCTCCTGTATTGAAATAATATCTTATATTGTCGTTTGTTTTGTAGGTGTTGTATTTTATTGAGCCTCTAAGGATATCACTGCTGTCACATCTGTGTAGTAAGGAATTCTGTCTGGCTTGTGAACTGGGCTATCTGTTTCATATGTTAGATAAACAGAAAGGACAAACTTGTCAGGTAAAATTGGCTGGGTATTTTACATGTACATTTGTGTCCACAATAAGCACTGCCCTGTGAGTGTCCTGTATTTGTCCTGTTTTTATACTCGAGTGTTCAATATATATTTGGCCCTCTGGCCAAGGACAGTTTGTTTGAAGAGTAGCAACATTATAGTATTAAACCCTTCACATCTTGGTTGTGCTAGTGTCAAAAATTGTTGGAATACACCACTGTCTGTAAGTGAAATACCCTTAAGCACATTGTAAAACACCAATCAATCAATCAAAATATATTTGTAATATCTTCTTGTTTGGCTCAATTAATTTATCTTTTCAGGACAACAAACATATATTTGACAGCTTACATTAATATATCATGTACCAAGATTTAGTAGTGATAAATGGTTAATAATAGTCCACCTTATGTGTTATAATATTTTCATTCGCATGTTACAAAACATTTTATGTTAACAAAGCAATTAAATAGCAATTGTTTGGTTATGTCTGGCATTTGTTCCTCAAAAGAATTTATTAACATTTAGTTATAACTGTTTCAAATCAATATATTGATTTGTATTATACTGAGGAGGTCCCCTGGGAGCCCTGTTGCTGCTGGTTCTCCTCTGTAAAAAAATAAAGAAATAAATTCAATTAAAAAATAAATAAAATGACAAATAAACAAATTGCTTTCTCCATCTTATATTTGCTCTAATATGTAGTATGTATTTTAGGCTGGCAATTTTTTACGAGCTTTCCGGACGATCCCTGAGGCGGCGGCTCTGGGTCTGGTATTGGGCGACGCGGAGGAATCCATGGGGAAGTTTAACTTACCTCGATTAATACAGAGCTGGCAGCGCTTTCTTCACCAACAAGTTCACTCTGTAAGTTTAAAATCTTTGTGTTTCACAGCAAGCATGGTAACATACCCTAAAACTACTAAAAGTTGGGACAGAGATATAGACTTTATGACAGGGGGTCTTGCATGTACGTGTTATTTCTATGAGACTGTCCCAAAATAAGAGTGTCCCAACTGCTAGAAGTTTTAAGGTAGCTACTACGTGGGTTTGTTAACCTGGGATACAGGTTGGAAGAATTGGGGCTCACTTTTGTTTCTCAACTGTCGGTTTCAAAAAAGCCATTCTAGTTGTTCGCTGAGTAAATGCTGTCATAGCAAGTATGGTAACATATAGCTACTCTGTTAGTTTGTTAACCTGGGATACAGTATGGAAGAATTCGGGTCACTTTTGTTTCTCAACTGTCTGTTCTAAAATCTCATTCTAGTTGTTGTTCACTGAGTAAATGCTGTCCACATTGACACCAGTTAAACATATCAATCTTGTCATTTTGTAAATCATAGTGGAATGTAAAGTAAACAGCCGACTGGATGTTATCAGTTGCTATTTCCTTAAGTGACAGGCAGTTGAAGGAAGCTTCCTGGTGCTGTGAGCACTAAAGACCTGATCTCTGTATTTATATATACTGTTGAAGGAAAATAGTTTCACGACTTTTATGCATTTCTTATGCAGTTTTCTTCCACCAGTAAAGGTCAGTGGCCTTGGCTTAGTGGTCACAAGGTTTCTTCTCAGTTTTCCACTGTATTTAAGCAAGGAAGAAAGTGAAGTGGAAAATCTAAGTATATATCATACATCACTTATAAGTGAAATTCCCTTGAGCACAGCCCTCTGGCTAAGGGAGGTTTTTTTAAGAGAAGCAATACTAGCTTTACTTAGCACTGAAACTAGCGCTGAAACGGTTAATCGAGTAGCCGTGAACAGTTACAAATTGGAAGATATTCGAATAGTAAAATCGCCAACTGAATAACCGAAAATTTGACACGACCTCTTAACTATGCCGGCCACAAGGAAAGTGCTGGGTAAATTACTTGCAGAGAAATCAGCCCCTGTGTTAATACTGGTGTCATTTTAAATAAAAATGGTAAAATAAATGTTAAATGTGGTTTCTTTTAAGTTGTAAAGTGTTTTTTGTCTATCACGCGGTCAGTTTCTTTGAGAAACAAAGTAAAATATATATGTTTCGGTATGTCTTGCGCCATGCTGTCATGCCTTGCCGGCCGTCACCATGGCAGAAAAAACTTGGCCGTTTTGAATCTTTCTTTTAATGCAGACATCATCTGTGTTTTTTTTAGTTGCAAAAATTGTCAGAAGTATTATTCACAACTGAATTACGATAGTCTGCTGGGAAAAATGTATTCGTTCAACCTTATAGGCCCTACATGTACATGGACATGGTGAGCAGCCGACTGATGGTTAGGGGCAGTCAGTGCGAGAATAAAATTCTTGGGGCAGATGAGGTGTAAATCAGGCAGACAGTTCACAGGCACATTTACATGTACCGTGTATTCTATGCGGTAAAATATTGGAATTAAGACTTTTACTAGACAAGGGCGCAAACATCGACTGTCAACCAAATATATTGAAAACAGGGAAATAAATAAGTCTCGCGAGTCCACTCAGTACGTTGAAATCATCTAGTTCTGCCCCGCGAAAATAAATTATACTTACGGTACCGGTAGTAGGCCTACCTTGTTAGGGAAAGGCCTTGTTACTATTTTTTTCAAAATAGCGTTGTTCCCAATCTTCCAAGGATAACGGCATATTTGAGAATAAAAAATTACATGTGTTTTGCAGAAATTGTATCTTTATTTAGAAAATAATACAATATATCAAAAAGTACATCGGTATGGGGCGATCAATAAAATAGAACAAATATTAGGTTATTGAGGTCAGCTGTGGAATTTGAAGACGCTGCAGTCACGTGATTCTCAGTTGGAAATATGGCGGTTGTTTAAAGATAGATGAGACTACCGCCTTCGTTGGAATTATAAAGCCAAGAAAAGCAAAATATTTTTTTCATAGTACGTCAGTCAAATTACACGAATAACGGACAGCCAGGGCTAAATAATAGCAGGTATTTTTTATTGAATAAAAATGTTCTGTTATATATATACACAAATATCTCATCTGGCTATACCGTACAATACATGTGTATACATGTACATGTTTGGCGGAGTGTCGTATATGCGTAACGAGTTCTTGAATACTATTCGAATTGTTACAAAGCGGGTACTCGGTTACGAAAATCAGTTCCCGTTTCAGCACTAACTAAAAGTGCTGCGGTGTGACTGCGTGCTCCAAAATCTGTTCTGAGGCGGTACTCACCACGTGCGGATCCCCAAGTTTTGCCCACGTTTTTGCAAGTAGACAACGCAGTTGCAAGTACGGCGGGTTGTGACCCAGGCTTTAGCAATGTCAATTTACAAGATTTCTTGATAAACATAAAAAACAAAAACGAAAATATAAATAGTTCATGTACAGATTTATTTAAGAAGATACACGTTTGCAAAATTTTGTAATGTACATTGTGTATTTTGATTTAGTCAATAAAATCTGTGATTTTCTTTTGTTTCCTGTTCAGGGAAATGCTTTTGTGCACTATTGTTTCTAAGTTTTTAAATACTTATAAACCATGCCTGTTCGTCTCTAGATATCGCCGTAAAAGGTCACACAGGCTTGCATAGCTTCAAATGAAGTTGGTGTGGCTGTTAGTATTTGAACCTATCATTGATTAGCATCACAGGGGGTTAATGGTTTCTGTCAAGTGTGGAACTTAATAGCCGCTTGAATGCAGCTAGATGATAAAAATGCAAAAGTAAGTACTTAGTACAAAAGGTTAAATTACGACTTAATGAAGAACTATTCACAAAATTCACTACATACTGTAAAATGGCAAAGAATTCGTCTTCAATACAAACCAAATTTCGATCACCCATGTTTTGCGGAAATATGCTCTTTTATGCCCCTAAAGATAGCGAATTTCGCACCTTTTTTTTTTTAAATTAATAATAATAATAATAACTTTATTTAACGAGAAAAAATTACAGTCAAATATAACAAATTTGCTCTTCCCTGTAGATCTCCATAACATTTTTCATAAATTACATATATACATAAACATAGGCATATTATTTTAACATTAAAACATGAAAACAGTACATTAATAAACAAAATTTAAAATTTGTGAATAATTTGTAAAATCATCAAAGTTATTTAAATATCCTTAATAAATCATAAAATTTTCAAAGTGTTAAATTGGATATGTAAATTATCAAATATATTAATCAACAATAAATTTTCGTATTACATTTTGAAGTTTTCGAAAGTTATAAATTTTCTTTATTAAAAAAGTAGCGTACATAAAGATTTTAAAAAATTTGGAAAGTTGAGGCATTCTTAAAGGTTAATGGTAATTTATTCCAGTGAGCACCTCCCGTTTGATAGAAACTATTACATTACATGATCATGATTACATGATAGCAAAATATTTGACATTTAATAGTTGTGGTAAAATATCCTTGAGCAAGGCATTAATTCCTGACCAGAGCTATCGAGTCCAGAATCTGTTCTGGCTAAGCGTGTGCAGAGTCTGCATTCAGAGATAAGGGGAAACCTGAAGCCAATCTGTTTCTGATTGGCATGGAGGGTGGTTTTCTCCACCTATTTGGGCCTGTGGTTAGCGAGCGCGCTTACTGAAGCTAACTTCGCTGTACCATTCACAGGATCGAGTCCGTCTGTTGACCCTCAGGTATATGAGGGAGTCACACGATGTGGATCCGGCAATCGTGTGGGTGGTTTTTACCCGGTTTTCCACTTAATTAGGCTAGGAACATTAAGTCGACAATGCGTCGTCATATAAGCGAAATACCCTTGAGTACGACGTTAAACCCCAACCAAACAATCTTCACCTATTTGGCTGGTACACATAGCCGTAAGTAGGGCATTAAACTCTGATCAAACCAACCTAAGCATGTTGTCCAAAAATTAGAAAGCTACATATATGAGGGCTGGTCATTCTTTGACAGTAGTTGTCTTCATCAACTCCGCCTCTTTAGGTATGGAGTTCGTATCACCCCCAATCAGGGAATTGACAAGTGTACAACTGATATCTCCACATGACCAATATGCAAATCTTCCTTTTCTACTTCAAAGGTTTCTATCCCAACAAAACTTTTAACAGGATCGAGTCTGACAATCAGATATATAAGTGAGTAACATGATGCGGCAATAGGGGAAGATTTTTACGAGGTCTCCTCTGGGTTTTCCACCGCAAAGTGAAATACCTTTGAGTACGCCGTTTAACCCCAATCAAACAAGGGTATGACAATCTTGCTCAGCTCCAGTACCTGATTAACAAAACACAACAAAGCATTTTTGACAGTTTATTCAATATTGTAAATATTCAGCTGTACATTTTATTACCACAAATACATACATTCTGTTCACTCAAAAAAATACGCATTCATTTCTATTAAAGATCTATTTTATTGTACCAATAGTTCTTAATAACATGGTCACTTTTTCTGCCAGGGGGCGTAGCCGTATTTCTATGCGATAAATCCACTAGAGGTTGTAATGCATAGTAGGCTAGAAAAGATGTTTATCAGTAGGCCTACCAACACAATCACCGGGCAGCATTTTTTTTTTTTGCTATGTATTCAAAAGAAGGTCATTGTCTATCACTCCAAAATGTTGGTAAGGGAGCTAATTTGATAAATAAAAAAAACAGTTGTCCCTCTCAACATTTGAAGTTAACCACAAATTGTCCATTCAATATAATGCTGATAGGTAAAGTGTATAAAAATGGAGGCATGGCACAAGTAAAAAAAGACAGGAAAACAATTGCTAATTGAATTTGGCCTGGTTTAAATTTGTTTGATTGGGGTTTATCCCTGACTTATGGTTATTTCCACAATCAGAGGACGGGATACAAAAACATCCCAAACAAATCTGCTTCATGTTATTCCTTAGCTCTGAGGGTTCCCTCGGCAGGTTAAAAGGTGTGTTTACATGCATGCACCTTTAAACCCACTCGGGGAGCTTCCTGTAGCCATCAAAGCTTAGGGGCAACATGAAGCAGATTGTTTTATATTTCTTTGTATCACATCCTGCGTTTAACTCCACTTAAACAAATTTAAACCAGACCCATGGTATACCGGTATCAACTTGCTGTCTCTATTTTTAATTACTTAAAAGTTTTATACAATATCAGGATTTAATTGAATGCAGAATTTGTGGGAAGATTCAAGTGTTTCTTAGTCCTGGCACACAATTTGCTAACGTTATTTCGCAAAGGCGTAACTGGTAAACCTGTTATTGATTTGGACATAAGTTTTTGATGCAAATTTCAACACAGACCCCTGGGAAGACATATCGCAACATCACTGTGACCATGCATTACATTGCCAGATCTGATCTGATCTGAACTGAACTGTAAATTATGGCTTTAATATGGAGTTGGGTATGGTTCAAGGGTATTTCACTTTTATGACATTTCTCACTGTTCCCTGCTAACATATGGTAGAAAACATGGAGGAAACCTTGTAAAACCACACCAGCACCATGTGACTCCCTGATATGAACAAACTGATTAAAAACTGTGAACGGTACATTGGAGTAGAAATATGGTCAGTCCGTCATGTAAGATATGACGTGAATTTTAGTGTCAGGTTTAGGGTTAGTTTTAGGGTTACGTTTAGGTTAAGTTTCGGGTTAGGTTTGTGTTGGGCTTTAGAGTCAGTATAAGGGTTAGGTTAAGGTTTAGTATTAACCCTAATCCGGAAACAAAAAATTCACGTATATCTTACATGACGGATAGGCCGGAAATATGCAGTTTGGGAGTAACATCAACTTTGAATACATAAAACTGGACAGAATTATAAATCACAACCTGATAATAATAAACTATACAGAATAGGCCTACCTGTGGACTGTTAACTTTAAAAGACAGCTGCTAAATTGGCTGACCACGGACAGTTACCTCCAGCTATAAACCTCTTTTTTACACAGTAGTGGTTGCAAAAATAAAAACATTCTTACATCTAAACTAATTCGGCATGTAAAATAAATAAGTTGAATTTTACAGGTCACAGAGAAATCTTACTAAAATTTATCTTAATCTTGGTTGCAAAAAACACACATATATTTTTCTTGGTTTTTCATATCAAACCAAAGTCGGTTTTCACATACATTTGTTTGTTTGATTGGGGTTTTATGCCGTACTTAAGATTATTGCAATCCTTTAACGGGAGTGTCAGCCTGGAGGGTAAAAAAAACCCATCCCCACCGAACAAAGACTACACAGGACAAAACACAATACAAAGACACCTGCTTCATGTTGCCCCTGGACTACAAAGAGCACCAAGGCAACAGGAAGCTCCTCCCCATCTCACATCCCTCTTGTACAAATATCTAACATTTATGTAACATAGTTGATACAATATGTATCAGGTTGAGTATTATAAAAGATGTGATACACATCACTCAGTAGTAGAAACATCAAATTTAAGCAAATTTGTTTGTATTAAATAGGTCACTGAGATTTATCCTTTCTTTTGCCACCTTCTCGCTTTACAATTATTAAATGGTATACATTTATTTTTTCTTAGTCTCATATAAAAACCAAAGACTGTTTTCACAAGCACTTGTCTTATCCTGTTTGCATAAATATCCAACATTTAATATAAAATGATGCAGTATGTATCATTAAAAAGATAAACATGTGTATAAAGATGTGATACACATATAAAAGTGGATGCCACTAGATCTGGATACACAGTATCAAAAATACAGTTCATAGAGACCCTACTCCAGGATTAAAGTGCCTTCTAATCTGAAGTAGAAATTGATAGTCCTACCCCAAAAAACTAAGCCCAGAACTGATTGATTGGTGTTTGGTTAAGGGTTAATTACTTGCATCAAGGGCAGTGTATTCCAACAATAATGGACACTACCACAACAAAGATGCGAAGCGTTTCCATAATGTTAGAAAGTAAATTTTCCTCCAGTGCTAAGTAAAGACAGAATTGCTACTCTTCAAACAAACTTACTTAGCCAGAGGGTCCACACCCCCAGGAAAAACATGTGACAAAAAATGACCAGGCTGTTTTAATTAAAATAGTAAGCATCTATGCACTGCATGTAATTTTTGCATAACATTGAACATGGACTCGAACGAGCCAGTTGAGTAATAGATTTAAATTCACCATTTTGACAAATTTTAAACGTTGTTCACTGTATAATACATTGCTGAACTTTCACAGATATGCATCAATAAAATATTAATGTTATAAAAACTTTTGATATACCGGTACCTAATTATTATTGCTTTGATTTGTTAAAAAAGTTTGCAGAAAAATGGCATAATGTCTTCAATTCGTTGTTTTAGAAGAATGGTACAAGTAGAATTATTTTTTCATTATAGAGCAGGTCTGTGTACCATCTATTACAATTCTGTTTAAAAACATTTAATATTACTGCGATAATATTTTTATATTCTGAATATCATAACACGATGGAGCGCATTGAACTATCAAATTATGACCTGTCAATTTAACCCCAAAACATATTAGTATAAGTGACTATAAGATGGTCATTGAATACCCTTTAGAATAAGTCTTGATGAAAGGAAAAATTGCATTCTCCATGGTTGAAATGGCAGACACAAGAAGGACAACTCTGGATACAGTTTGGATAAAACAATAAATTAACATTGAACTCAATTACCTCCCCTGAACTATTGTGATTTGGCATCCCCCCTTTCAAATGTGAGCAATACTGATAACATAACCTGAGGGCGATATTTGGTCAGAGTGTACTAAAACAACTTTTGGCATTTTTATAAATTAATTTATGTAAATAATAGAGAAACATGTTTTCAGGTATCTTAATCTTTAAATAAATGGTGATTCTATCAAATAGACCTAAAATCAATGCAGCTGTCCAGGTAAATATTAAATTAATTTGATGTCCAAAGGGACATGCTGACATTAACTACACGTTAATGTATTTCTGATTTTGTCCCTTCCATTTGTAAAACATATGACCTACTAATATGAAATGGCATGATATGAGGCTTACAAAAAAAATGCCCAGCCACCTACAAAGTTACCGTACCCTTAGGAGACAATTCACATGTAATAATATGGGAAAAAAAATTGAACCAGTACATGAAAATAAACCTGTATATTAATGCTACGGTAACAACTAAAAATGTTACATTCCTTTAATTATAGAAAAACAAACTAGAACTGATGCATGTTGAACAGTAAAACTAGAAGAACTCAGTACTAAATATATACAAATGATTTTTTTTAATATACAATATTTTCCATTTAAAAATGTAGAAAAACTGATTTTTTTTAGAGTTTTTCAGTAGATGTGACCACAGACACTTGTATCTAGTTTGTAAACATCTGCTACCAGTGGTCGGCTTTGTCATTGATTACCTTATAAAATGACACCTCCCAGTAATCTAGCGAATCTGTTAAAGATTCCAGGTGAGTTTTATTTTGGTTGATTTGTTGTTATATGACGATTGTAGAAGTCACTGCGAAAGCTCGTTTCTCGTATTTCTGTATATATAAGTAATCAATGACAAAGCCGGCCACTGGTAACAGATGATTACTAGCTAGATACAAGTGTCTGTGGATGTGATTGAAAACACTCCACGATAAAGAAATGAACAACAACCTAATAAGTTTGTTTGTTTGTTTGATTGGTGTTTAACGTCGTACTCAAGGGTATTTCACTTATATGACGACGGAGACAAA